>JAYMSW010004646.1:0-10779 GCA_036897725.1 Erodium texanum | reverse complement strand
TGGGAGAAGTCTTCTAAGTTCTTTAAAAGCCACATCAGGACTGAGTGTGAATCTTGAAAAGTCTATCTTGGTTTTCAGCAAGAATGTCAATACAAAGCTCAAAGTGTTTCTTTCTCAGGAACTCGGCATGTTGGAAGCAGGTCCTAATGCAATGTATCTGGGTCTCCCGATCTTGGTGAGGGGAAACAAAAAAGGTGCTCTTGGTCTGTAAGGGATCGGATCTTAAGCAGAGTAAGAGGATGGGATAGCAAGCTCCTCTCTAAGGCGGGAAAAGAAATACTTCTAAAGTCACTATGTCAGGCCCTCCCAACTTACACAATGGGGGTTTATTTACTCCCTTCTGGTCTTATTGAGGAAATGGAGTGCATTATGGCGAGATTTGGGTGGAGTCACTTACAGGCAGCCGGGAAGGGCATTATTTTTGGATGTCTTCGGATCGAATGAGTTCACATAAACATTGTGGCGGGCTGAGTTTTAAGCATCTTGATGACCATAATCTTTCCCTGCTTGGCAAACAGGGTTGGCGTTTCCTCTCTAATGAAGATAGCTTGGTGGCCAGAATTTACAAAGCCCGGTATTATCTTAGGAGCGACTTTCTCTCAGCTCATCTAGGTAATAGCCCAAGCTTTATTTGGCGAAGTATCATGCATGCACAATTTATTGTTAAGGAAGGTGTTAGAAGGAGAATTGGGTCAGGATTGGAGATGGGGGTTCTTACTCACCCTTGGCTTCCGAGATCGAATCCTTGGGTTCACCCCTCGCACCCAGCTTTGGTGAATGCTACTGTGCATAATCTTATGATACTTGGTGGCGGAGAATGGGATCAAGAGGTTTTGAGGGATTTGTTTCAGCCTGAAGAATGTGAGGCGATTATGTCCATTCCGTTGAGTAGGTTAGAGTTTCATGACAGCTGGTACTGGTCTAGAGAAAGATCAGGGATTTACACGATTCAGAAGGTGTATAGATGGTTGCAAGTGAGACATGACAGATGGTCTCCATAAATTGAGTACCGAGCCTGGAAGTTGTTATGGAGAATTAAAGCACCCACCAAAATGATTGATTTTCTTTGGCGTATGAGTCGTGGTTGTCTTCCTTGTAAACAATATCCCCGAGCCCGCTATGTTAATGTTGATATTAGTTGCCCTCATTGTGGACTTGACGAGACATGCTAACATGCACTTTTTTCTGTCCGTTTGCTGCCCAATGTTGGGCGGTCTCTGGTTTGAGACTCCCTACTGATATTGATGGTGATGATTCCCAGTGGTTAGATCAGTTATGTTCGAGCTTTAATGGAGAGGAGATGGGGAAAGTAGCGGCAGTTTGTTGGTCCATTTGGAAAGCTCGTAATGAGCTTGTATGGAGTAATAAGGTGTTGATTCCAGAACCTATGATCCGATCAACTCTGGCAGAATTACATAGTTAGTCTGAAGCTCGGGCGGATGAGTTGTCACATCACCAATCTGTTGCAGTTCCGCCACGCTGTCAGCAGTTGCAGCCTCCTAGTCCAAGTATAATCCGAGTCAATGTTGATGGAATAGTGTTTGTTGATTCTAGCGAAAATGGAGTTGGGTTGGTTGCCCATGATTGTGTAGGCTTAATAATGTAGGTTCGGACTTTAGTCTTGCTAGGTATTACTGATCCTAAGATTGTGGAGATCCTTGCTGTTCAGCATGCATTATGTTGGATCAAGAAATATGAGTAGGAGGACGTGGAGATTCATTTAGACTATCAAGGTATCGTCCAACTTCTCACACACCAAGTTGAGCTTCTCTCCCCGCTAGGCTTCCTCATTAAGGAGTGTTTACATCTTATTCGAGATATTAGACATGTGTCTATCTTTTTTGTTCGTAGGTCAGTGAATAGGGTAGTCCATAGATTGACTAGGGATACTCGATTCTACGCTGGCCATGCATTGGATATTCTAGACTTGTCTACGTCTATTACGTCTACTCTTATATTAGATATTGTTCAGTAATAATATCTATACACGTTTCAAAAAAAAAAATGTTGTGAGAATGCCTATTAAGATTGATTTTATTGATAAAAAAAGTACAAGTATCTCATCAGATGTCCGAACTTTAAATGAGTTGTGTGTTTAAGATGAGACGAGGAGAGCGGTAGGTTAATAGCTCAATTAAGAATTCGATGAAGACTCATGAATGAAAGGTTTTGATCTAGGGATGCAGTTAACTCAGCTTTTTCTGGAGTACGTGGAGCTCTATGATTGGGTTAAGCGTGTAGAGTCCGGGTTAGAT
This sequence comes from Erodium texanum, assembly GCA_036897725.1. NCBI lineage: Eukaryota > Viridiplantae > Streptophyta > Magnoliopsida > Geraniales > Geraniaceae > Erodium > Erodium texanum. Next base: position 8,524 of record JAYMSW010004646.1, on the reverse strand, counting down.
TTCCCAGGTGTTGACTAATTGTGTGCTTTGGTGGACAAAGTAGACATACACATAACCACTTTTCTTTTCACTGATGAACCATTTCTCCTTAAATACATGCCAAATTTACAAAGCTGAAAGCAACTTACAATTTACAAACCATAACAGTCAACTTTCTCTTCTCAGCATCAACTCCATTATAGTTTCCGAATCCTGCATTTCTTGACTGTCCTGCGACTCCTCATTACCTTGCGAAAAATCAACACTGGTGTAAGTTCTGATCCCAGGACCATGTCCACTGCAATCCCTTGATCTTCCTTGCTGCGCCCGTCTCACCTCCTTCTGATGCTCGGTTAGTTCTGATCGTTTTCTCTTCAAACAAGGCGAGACCTTGTCACTGTGATCACCCTGCAACACTTCCACTCTTTTCGAGCTTCTGTTCAGGACCGAGGTGACCCTACAACTCTGTGGAGCATGAGAACCGTCATTTTCTTGCCTCGAATTGCATTTGAAAAGGAATGGTGGGTGTCTCTTGCATAGATTTATTCTTCCATTTCTTGATAACTTGTCCAGGACAACTAGTAAACTCTGAGGGTAATCTAACTTGGTTTGTTCACCATATGTTCGATTCCAAAACGAGATGGTGGGCCCTGAGATGGCGGGGTTTTGATGGTCAAGGGATTTCTCAAGGAGAGGTGCTTGGAGAGCGAGCAATGCAGAATCAAAGATTATTGGTGGCTTGCTCCTCTGAAAGCATTGAAAGGTCTCAGATAATAGTAGTTGAAGTTGGTGGTTGATGCTTTTATCCTCCACTTGAGCACCCATTAGCCACTCAACAAGTGAAGAAGATATTTCCTGCAAGAACATGAAAAACAAGTTCAAAATAGTTGAATTGCATAAATATTGAAGCGAGTCAAAATCCCTAAATTGATGAAGATTGACTAGGGATTGTAGCTCTCCTCCCATTTGTTTCCAGACAACCTTAACCTTCAACTTATAACCTCTATCTCAAATAGTTAGTGTATATAGAAGTTGATTCATGATTACTAGTAACTTCAATTCAAACTGCAATAGTTATCAGGGCAAGTGAGTCAGTTCTTATGTACTTTGCTTAAATTGTTACAGAAAAAGCCGTATATATAACGAACTTCTGCTTATAGTTCTTAAAATGATTCATTATCTGTAAGTTTAGGCATAGGAGATAGAGGAGAATATTACAGACCTTGAAAAATAGGATTATATCTTGCTTGAAGTGCAGACAACTGGCAAAGTGTGACAATGCAGAAAATACCCTTTGATATTCACACCAAATGATACATACAAGTCAAATAACAGCAGGAGTAAATTAAGCATGGAAAAAGCAAGAAATAGGATCCATTGCTAATACCTTGAGGTAAGACCAGTTGGTGGTGGATTTGTGCCCAGCTTTGTCAAGACCAGCTTCATGTATCTGTATAATAGCAAAACTCAATATAAGCAAGAACAGTTAGGGTTCATAGATTTCACTTTAGTATTTTTATCTCTTCCATATTTCTAAATAGCAAAATAAGCGTATTTGGTATATTTTAAGATGCAACTCATTTGTCATCTTTCACATTAACATTGGGATCCCATATCAGATACATGCAATCAAAAATTATAAGAACGACAACAATCCATTTTTGTGTCAAACGACTTGAGACCACTTCGAAACTAGTTTTGATAATATTCTTTCCACAAGCACTTGTCAACCATCACCACCAATGAAAATTGAAAGCGCAATAGCATAGTGTTTAAAGAAGCAATATTTGCACTTACCTGGAAGCAAATCCCAAACTATTCTTTATATCACTGGATGTATCGTGCCCAGAATCTCCTTGCCTATTGTTTTCACCTGAGCTTACTACTGAATTCAGGGTCTGCCCTAAAACACATACCAGAACATTCCCCGATAAATATAGGACATCAACACCTAAATCCTTAGAACCTACATCAAGTTCAGTGCTACACTCAAGCATGTTGTCAATGCACCCATTTAACATTGAAGACACGTTCTCATGAAAAGTGCTCATAGTGCAGCACTTACACTGCCCAGTAAGTGAAACATAAAGTGACTTCCACACTTCAATAACATGTTCAAGATCCAGCCCTCTCTGTGAAGCAGGAGATTCTTCATGCTTAATTGAAGAGCATACAACACATGGGAAGGATAAGAAACGGGACATCAACAAATAACCTGTGCTGTCAGACTCACTTAGCAGTGAAAAGTCATTTGCAGTGTCTATGCAGTCATTTAGACATTTTGCTATCACCATCCATATCTTAAGGTAACTGAACCCCGCATGTTTATACAATAAGCTGATAACTGCATGGACATTTTCCAGGGGATCATATGAAGAAAATAAAAGGTTAAAATATTTGTGCATTCCCTGTAGAATGAGCTCCATTTTCTGTGTAGTAAGAGTTGATTGAGCCACCACAGAGAAGTATAGTACAGATAAATAAACCACTGGTGAAACCATATCCATTTGTGTAAAGTAGGTAACACCCAAAAGCTTCGCAAGTCTAGCATTGTTAACTGAAGGCACACAATCAATATATTTAAGGTCAACAGCCACCTTGTAAATGGGAGATCCCAGTATAGAAGGTTCTAACTCTTCAATGATAGCCTCTGTCAACTTCATGTCTACTCTGTGTAAACGGTAAAAAAATAGAAAAAAAGCCATTACGATCACTGTCTTCTGAAGTTACATCTTGACACATCCTCTTTGTGAACCTTAATATTGTGTTCAAACACCATATAATATCATTATAACTAGTGGTTGAGCTTTTCAACTCCAATTGAACTCCTCTCAGAACTGATCTAAATATCCTGAGGGCTGCATCATATGTGGCACTCCTACTCTCACCAGTGACTGGCGGTGCTTGGTCGATGAGCATATAAATCACCTTCAAATGAAATTCCAAACGGCAAAGGTCCCATGGCAACCATTTGATAGAACAAAGCTTCCACATGCATTTTCCAGATAAAGGTGGTGCAAACATAGAAGCTTTGTTTGAAGAATTGATGATTAAGTGGCTATTTTGAATGCAGTTCCCTTCTCTACATTTCGCAAACATAAAATCATCAAGTAAATCTATGCACAGATGCCATAGCCCGATATTCAAAGCATCTGGTCCTAATTGAAAAACTGCTTCCAAGATGGGCTCCAACACCACTTCTAAAACTCTAGGACAATTGACAGTCGTATCGAGTTTATTCAGCAGATAACACCATGTATTGAAGCAAGATGAGTGGACGGATATATCACATTTACTCGACATAATTCCTATTAGAGGTGTCATGATGAGCTTTAAATTTTTCACAAATCCATTTGCTAGGGGTTCACCATGATTCTGTTTAGGCATTCCTGCTTGTTGAATAGTAGTTCCCACTGGCACGGCTACGCTCCTCTTACAAGCTAGTATAGGGTGAACTAGAGCGTCAACAAGACCTTCCCAGGCAACCTGCAAGGTCAAGGCAAGGAACTAAGTCACTTGAAAAACAAACTATATCGTTATTAGTTACACAAACCAGCAGCCCTGCTATGACCAAAACTGGGGCAACCTTGGCTTGTCCCTTCAAAGAATAAAACCCAAATATTGACATAAGTTAAGAGAAATTGGGCAATTTCTGGATAAGTGAGTTGCTAGTGACTCTGAATGAACTTGTCCAGAAACTAAGCAGTGTAGAAAGTCAGGCCTCTCTAATCTACACTTGCACTCAGTGGTTTATATCAGATTTGATTCAAAAGAATCACAATTTTTTTTTTACAAATTAAGATGAAATAAAACAGTTAAGAACTTCAGGTTAGGATTAAGGAAGATGTTAAGACAACCCAAAATCAAGTTGGGTTAGTTTGAAATTTTAAATTTACCCCAAAACATAACCTAGTTAGTCTTAGGAAGAACAACATAGCTAAACATTGTGATCAGAATAAATAAAGAGGCATAAAGTATGGATACCAATGAAGCGATCTGGACTTGTGGATCATGATCTGTAAATGTCTGCTCAAGAATTTTCAGCATGTCATTTACCAGATGCCGGTCTTTTATTGCATGAGATCCTAGTAAGTGGATAAACCATCCCCATGCTTGCACAGTTTGAACCTTCCTGCCAAGGACTAGCAGTTCCTTCATCCCATTGAGCAATTTTTGCTTCATATCCACTCTGAGTGTCTGTTAAAAAAAAGATATTAGTGTATTTACAGTTGGAACAACCTGCATCTAGCTTAAGCTCATACAGATAGCTCAAGGTATTACTACAATGGCAGATAGAATAACCTACAGCAAATTTAGTTTTTAACTATCATAAAATTTAATGACTATTTTTTTACCTTCACATTAACATTATAAGTACATAATGGTAAATCCACATAGAATTTTGATAATTTGAAGGAATGTTCTACAAGAACAGGTTCTATTTCAGATTATCTGAGCTTCGATTTTAGGCAAAAATGTTGTTAGTTCAAATTATTCATTACCATTCTTATTCTGTTCAAGTTAGAACCTTGCACTAGGCACTTGGCATAGTAGAGTATAACTGTCAATTCTTCAAATACAAGTTCCACCCTTAAAATAAAAGACAAGGTGAACCTATATAGACATGGAGAACAATAGAAATCCTATAAGTACCTCGGAGAGGATTAGAGGAGGAGGAAATACTATAGACTTAATCTTTAACAGACATCTTTCTGACATATCTTTCTCCCTTTTCTCCATGCTAAGTAGTCTCCTATATATAGGCGGGACCCATATATTTGAAGATTCTCTCATTCTCTCACCAAGTTGAGATGCCATTTTCATTGTAGCCTGCAGTAGTAGCATCAAAAGAATTAATAGGGTCATGTGCATTGTAACATGAAATATGACTTGATAGATAAATTACCATGCTTGAAGATAAACATGTAAACACAAATGTGATGTTATCTACCAAAGTAACCACAATTCATAGTACATCAGCACCAGGGAATCAAGCAAATCCCGCAACTATTAAGCAGAAAATATCTACTTAAGTGAAGATATGATGTCACCACAACAAGCTCCGATGACAAAGATAACATATACATACTCAATGACATATTTAATTATGTCAAAGAAATAAAAGTATGAGACTTTTCATGGACTTCAGAAGTTAAAGAAACTCAAGTTGCCGGCATTCTAGTAAGATAAGCAAAAATCCAATACCAGTGGATCAGAGAGCATACCTGCATCGCCTCAAATGTTGTTGATAAAGATCCAGTGGGATTGTCGAGGGCATGCACAACTGCCCTCAATAGAGAATGGAAATGAGCAGCAAGATATGATGCATTCAGTTGTTGAATTGATATGCACCAAACTCCCAAATTACAAATTGACTACACAGATCAAAGGGTTCACCCTATTATAATATTTATATCAACAAACTGCATTTAGATAAAGCAAACACCAAATAAAATTATGAAAATAGCTACCTTTATTTTGGTATTTGTGATTAGTTTAGCTACAGACTCGAGAACCAAGCAAGCATCATCAACTGCAACACCCACAAAGACAAAAATCAAAACAAAATAACCTCCATTGTTCCTAAATAACAATGTAAAGTAGTAGAATTACAAGTACCTTGTACTGTGTCAACGAGCACTGGATGGTAGATCATGAAGCCCAAACACTTCAAAGCTTGGGCAGCACTGGAATTTCAATTACAAGAAAAAAGCAAAAAAAAAAAAAGAACATTTTTAATGAAAGAAAATTCGAAAACAAATCGGTGGACAATTAATTAAGACTTACATTTCTTCATCTTCATTGGCAATGTCAGCGACGACATTGGAGAGCAGCTTCTGTGTATTGGAAGCTAAAACTCGAATTGAAGAGTGGTCTTCGGCCCATTGCTCCTGGAGGTGTATCAGCTTCGAGTAACCTAACGATTTGTTTGAATTCGTGGTTGAAGATATGAGGGTTTTGGTTTCTTCAAGCTGGTCGCAGAAAATCTGAGACATTGTTAGAGATAACTAGCGGGTTAGGGAGGTTGATAGATACAGTGTGATTTTGGAATCGAAACCCTAAATCGTATATGGGTGCTGTTCTGGTAGCAATTTTCGCGCCATAAATTGGCACAGAAAGGAGGGTCAGTGAAGTGGGCTTGGCGCTGGCGGGGACTGAATACGGATCGTTTGGTTCCCTTGTAATAATTGCTCTTGTGGTGGTTAGATGTATATCTTACTTCGGTCTAATTTTCCATACACATACAATGATCAACTGGCCCATTAGCTCAGTTGGTTAGAGCGTCGTGCTAATAACGCGAAGGTCGCAGGTTCGAGACCTGCATGGGCCAATTTATTTTTCTCATATCGTTTTCACCCACTCTTCGGTTTTCAGCTCAACATGGGCCATCTTGAAGCCCAACACGAGATAGCCCATTAATTGCATGTCGCAAGTCAAAGATCCACACCCTTCATCAACGTGCATCTCTTGTCAAACCGCAGACGTGTTTCCAAAGTACTTCATGAGCGCCCAAATCACTAGAAATTTTGACCGTGTTGGCATTATTGTGCACGTGCGTGCATAGTAACAACGTATGGATCTGTCATGTACTGTCTTTTACTATGGAATTGAACTGATGGAAATGGCAGGGGCATAGTCGTAAAATAAAAATCAAAGAAACGAGCCAGTAGATTCAATGCACCGAACATGTTTATAATACACATACATATGTTCAATGTTTTGGTTTGTCCTAGACGAACAAAGAGTATGGGCACACTGAGAGACTAAGGTGATGGATATGAGAACTCAGACTTGCACCTTTAGCTAACTCCCAAGTGTGTCTATAATACATATATTTTACAATATAAATTACCTTCACGACTCATCACCACTGATTAGAAACAACAATACTAAATAACGCCGTAGCTGTTCATTGCACAGGCTAAGTGTAACATATGGCAACTTGTCGCCAATGGCACTAGGTACACCTCACACTTCCCTGGACTGGCCACCTTAAAAAAACACTAATCTCCAAACCAATCAATCAAATGGCGGCCCACGTCGAATCAATCATCGAACATTATAATTTTGTTCTACAATCACCAATTAATTTCTTGGACGCAAGCTTTTTAACACTTGTCCCTAATTTCCAATGCTTAGCTGACAAGTTGAATCTCAACCGTCGGATAACCTGACCGGGGAGGTCTTGCCACAAGCTACGCGTCTCTCTTACCGTTTCATGTGCGCGCGTAGTGATTTTGCTTCGCGATCTAGATAAGAGAAACAAGACACGCCAAAGAGTGCCTACGTGGACACAAGTCAGCACATCGATACCTTAATTAAATCGCATCCACCATTCAGACGAGCCCGCAATCATAAGCCAACTTGTACAAGTGCAATTATAGTTTTTTTTAAAAAAAATTTATATATGAACTTGACACGTGTAGATCTTTAATTGGAAAATTGATTTGCAATTTTTCGAATTTTTCTGCGACGACATAGTTGTGGATCAGACGTGGCGCTCGTATCCATAAAGAGAGGATATTTAGTTCCCATAGGATACAGTGAGGAGCAGAGTATTTTTCTACGCTTGTTCCTTGTCAAAACAAAACGAAGAAGAAAGCTTTCACCGAGGAAGGAGTAGAAAATGGGGAGATATTTGTACTACAGTTCCCGATTGTGGGCTATAAATATCGCTCCCTGCTCTGTTACTACCACCATTCAGTTCTCGATCAATCAATTTCAGATCAACCTACTCAAGGAAGAGATACTCTGTTTCTGGTATTATGTTGATCTCTCGCTAATCCTCGTTCAGGTTTCCGATTTCTTTTCATTGGGATCCTGGGTTTTTTTGTCGGTGTTTTGGGTTCAGGATTTGCTGACAAAGTTCGATTTTTGTGCGTTCATGTTTTCGAATTTGCAGACATTTGACGTATCCGAGGTTGTCCATCTCTGCTTTTAAGGTGAATTAACGAGCTCTGTTTGGATTTCGTGATTTGAATTCTAATAATGCGATTCGATTCTGATTTGGACTCTATTCAATGCGATTTTTTCCTCATCTTCAGGGAAGCGAGCTTTATACAGATTTCAAGGTAAAGGGGAAAGGAGAAGGGAGAAAGGAGATGACAATCAAACCGGCGATCCGGATTGCCGAGAGGAAGCTGATAGTTAAGGGTCGGACGATACTAACCGGAGTCCCCGACAATGTGATCGCCACGTCCGGCTCCTCCTCCGGCCCCGTTGACGGGGTCTTCCTCGGAGCCGTCTTCGACGGCGAGGACAGTCGACAAGTCATTCCGATCGGAACTCTTCGTGACGTCCGGTTCATGGCATGCTTCCGGTTCAAGCTCTGGTGGATGGCCCAGAAGATGGGAGATCGCGGCAGCGAGATCCCACTAGAGACCCAATTCTTACTGCTCGAGACCAAGGACGGGTCCCACCTCGAATCGGACGGCGGGGACGAGGCCAATCAGATCGTCTACACCGTCTTCCTCCCCCTCATCGAAGGCCCATTCCGCGCCTGCCTCCAAGGAAACACCGACGACGAGCTCGAGCTCTGCCTTGC
>JAYMSW010004645.1:0-10780 GCA_036897725.1 Erodium texanum | reverse complement strand
AATAATAATAATAATAATAATAATAATAATCATTTTATCCCTCGAAAATGGGAACTTGGAATATGTAAGGAACAAATTAAATTATACAACTATTGATAAGCAGCAGAAGACATTTCTCTGATCATCTTCATAGGTTCAGAATGGTTCTTGATATAACATTTCTCTGATCTCTATCTTGTACAGTAGTATAAGGAACATAGAGGTCTACATGTATGCATTTGGCGACAAGCTCTTCAAATTTTCAGCCACGCCGCTTTTGCTCGGTTCAAATCTAACCATTTTCTGCTACGTTCTTTGTGTTTCCCAGAAAAAAGGAATTGTTCACAAGTCACAACATGACAGAAATATAAGTCAAGTTAAATTTAAACCTTATCATATATGAACTCAGAACTCTTTACATTTCCTCAACCACCTACAAATTCAAAGGTTGTCTTCAGGTATCCCCAGTTGATTGTAGTTCATGTAGTCGATTCCACTGACCCGTACACAGCACAAGATCTGTTCCGGTAACTCTTCTGGTTTGTTCCCCTGATTATAGATTTTTTTTTAAATGTAGACAAAGGTCATTAACACTAACTAAGAACCCAATAATACTAACCAAAGCTTATTTGGCCAAGTAGTCGAGTGCTTGAATCTCTACTGAAAAGTACAAGCTTTCAAAGAAGAAAATTAGATAACTTGCCTGAATGGTGAGGCCGACGTCCAGGATGCAATTCTTAAGTCTGTCTAAGAAGGCTTCGAAACCTTTCCTAGATATATAGCTAAATCTATGCATATCTATATCAATCTCCCAGTAATTCTCCCCCTGTGGAATTCAAAATAACCATTCAGATTAGTTTATTATGCCCAAAACTTTAAAGATCAGTACATGTCATTACTTATTCAAAATGTTATCACAAACATGGTGTGTTCCTGTGCTAAGAGGAATTTCAAAATAAAAATGTACATTCTTGTGAAAGAACGAGAGATATGATGTTTGAAATGTGCCAAGAGGGCATGTATTGATTTGTATATAATCGCTGAAATGGACTAAGTAGGAATGGAAGATCTAACATTATTATTTATTGGCAGAGACTTACCAAGTAGAACTCATGCTGAGGGCGTGAAAGAACTGGTTTTTCGTTGTAAGTGGTCATAAGCTTCCTCTCTGCCGAATTTAATTGAAGATCTTCTACGTTCGCCACACGGCCCAATATCTTCATCCTTTCTCTGAAGGGTACAATTGAATCAACAGGAAAGCCTTTGACCTTTTCCACTTCATCATCAATTATCCTCTGTTTCAAAAAGATGGAAGACAATATAATAACAATAAGGATGATATCATAGAACTATTATGAGAACTGATAGGAAAATGACAAAGGCTACATCTTACTCTGATATTTTCTTGAAAATGTGATGGGAGTTCTTTGGCATAACTGTCTGAAAGTTTAAAGTACAAAACAATGTTTATTCCTTCTCCGTCAATCTCGTTCTGGAATATGGCAGCAGGATACAGTGGGATCTGTAGAACCCACAAAATGGTCAACATAGACAAGATTAGACTATGAATCAACATGTGGATGCTTAGTTGACTGCAGATCGAAGCAAAACTTAGATAAGAAAAAGGAAAAGCCTATTATTTGTTCATATCAATGGCATTTAATTCATATAATGAATAATATTGAAATTCCATTTAATCACTATTAATATACTAGCTACTTTTATTTTAATATGCCTAAGAACCTGAAACACACATGCATGGAAATCCTTGAATGAGTGAGAGCATGCAAGAGCAAATTAGAGATTAGAGTACCTGAACATTTACAACAAGTATGGGTGGGATTGTCTGAGAAGGACTAGTTACAGGGAGTTCCACAAAGCGAGCTATATGATCTACTTTTCTTGGAGATAGGTAAACATCAACACCAAATGGATAATAGGTGGCATAATTAGAAGCAAACTCCTTCTTCTTGTCCCTGCCAGAGAACGGTTACCCATTGAGATGGGGAAATAATTCGAATTCCACAAAATAAGCTATTTTTTGGGGGTACTAATCTGACCTCTAAAATGAAATCATGGTTAAGAACACAACATGTAGGTATATATGTATGGACATATTCACATGCAAGTGAGCCATTTGAGTGCTGTCTTCCGGAAGTATTTACCTTAAATAGTTTTTTCCACGAATTCTGAAAGAACTTGGCTCAATATGTGACCAACAGTCAAACATTTTCTTTTCTATTGGGCAAAACGGTACTTGAGATCCAGCTATTGGTCGTTTCAATAGCCTTTTCGAAGACACTGAAATAGAACAGGAACAGAATAAGTTTAACTAACAAATGCTCGAAACCTCAGTATGGAATATCAATATGCCTTATACAATATGTTTATGCCACTAAGTAATCTTTCTCACAGACACACGACGATGAGAAAATTTGTATATAGTAACAGTACTCACATAAAGCGGAGTTAGAATGCCCATCCCTCCATCTAAAGGAATGTTTGGTAGCCTTCTTCGTTTCATGTGGAGGACTAGAGGTTAGTGATGTTCTCTTCTCAACTGAAGGGAAAGTCGAAGCAAGACAAGGCAAACATTTATTCGGAAGAATTCCACAATTATCCAGCAATCCTTCCTCCTTGACAGCATTTTCATCTACAGTGGAGGAGATTTCATCAAGAAAAACAGGATGCTTTGCTTATGAGGCCTGAATATCACTTAACATGAAAGCTTCGATTTTAAGGTTCTATGAGAAATGAAATACCTGATATAGATGATCCTTCCAAACCATTAAGAGAAGATGCGTCTGTAAATAAAACATGTATCCATAGTTTACCAACAGATATGTCTGATTAATCAAAGTAGAATAGAAGAAAAGTTAAATTCAGAAATCTGTCATCTTATGACATACCATCCTGAACACTTTGAAAATCCTCGTCGCAATCAGATTCAAATATTGTAATCGAATCAAACCATGCCTCTTCAGTACTTCCTGATGATACCATTATATAATAACAAAGTTACATCAACAGCTCAAAGAAATTTTAAATGACTCTAACCCAAGGAAAAGCAACAATGTTTGCAGTAAGAAAACATGAATGTTAAGAATCACAATGTGGCCCAAGATCACCTATCTAATGCATTACAGGTATATGGTTCCAGGTCAGCATATGCAGGCGGAAAAGAAAGAAAGAAAGAAGAAATTCCTAGAAACAAAATGTGAAGGAAGGACTAAGCAGCAGAATCATTGAATCTGCCTCCAGCAAACCTAATTACATGAAAATAGGCTCATTCTGACATTAGTGGTAGGGTCCAAGAATTCATTTTACATTCTTCCTTAAAATTAGTTTTTGCATCTAGAGTTTTTATGTCCCTAATTATAAATGCTCACTCTGAAACAGGAAAGTCACTTATTTAAACCTAGGCAACCAGTACGACTGGGGCAAATGTTCTATTGTCCGAAGCCACTAATAAGACATTCCCAGGTATAAGCATCCTATTGGAGTTACCAATACTTCACCTGCCATAGCACTCTGTGGAAGAAAATTTCGACTCTTGGACCATCAATTAGCTTTGGCTTAGACTTATATATAAACACAAAAGCCCAACTGAAGTACTGACTTATTCCAATTGGTTGATATCTTCAATATGTCCCTTATTTTGCCATTCACATTTCAGTTACTAGAAGATAAGTATGGAACATCCATTTTCCATCCATGGCCTCATAAAAACGATTCCTTGGACAAACAACAAAATCTTGAATTTCCAAAAGAAACTGCCCACACACTGCAACAGTTCCAACTCTTGTAAGGAAAAGGCATTTTAACTTTCACAAGACTCTCTTCTTTTTCTCCAATAATCTAATGGCCACCTCAAACAAACATCACCCAAATCATAATAAACTTTCACAAGACTCTTCTTTTCCTAGTCCAAATCCATAACTAAGCAAAAGCAACCCAATGCAACAACCACAAAGCAATCAAACCATACATAAAAATAAAGGAAAACAAATTAAACACAATTACTCGTTTTCGAAAGAAACGGATGAAAAAGAAAAGAAAAAAGTCCCCTGTTTTTATCAAAACAGAGAGAGAGAGAGAAGACCTCCGAAAGTGGGGTTGGTGAAGGAGCGGCCAGGCTGGCCGGCGGTTCCAAGGTCAGCGTCCACGACGACCCTCTCCAATGACCCATCAGCTGTCAACCGAAAACACACTCTCTTTTTGATCCCTCTCCTGATCCTCTTCCGGTAACCACCACCGGAACCAGTAGTCTTCTTTTGCTTAGCAGAAGACGACCTCGGCTTCTCCCCGCCACGCCCTTCCGGCGCCGATAGGCAAGCCCCCATACCTCACCACTATCTCCCTCGCTTGCCCTGATCGGAGAGAGATCACTTGGCTGTCTTGTCTATGTAGATGCTCCAATCACCAAACTTGGAAAGATAAATTAAAGCAGAGAGTTTTTTTTTCTTCTTTTTTCCTAGATATAGAGAAGAGCAAAATAGGAAGAAAAAAACTAACTTGACAAGGTAACGTTCCAACCTCGAGGCAGGAAGAGAAAGAAAAGAGAGAGAGAGAGAGAGAGGAGCAAAGTGTCTGGTTGGAAGGAGATGAAGGAGAAGAGTCAATAACAAAATGATTAATAAATATAGTTATTTATACAAAATAATATGAATGAAATTATACTAAAACAGAAGAACAAGACAGACGAGGTGCAAGTGACGGCAGTTGTGGATTGTCCTTGCAGAGGAAGGACCCACCATCGGGATATTAGTTTATTGCCACGTGGACGGATCCGCTGTCCCGTCATGTCTTCGTCATCTAGTTTTTTTTGGTCGATTACTATGTACATGGCAATGGATGGCAATTTCGGCACGTTGTTACGTGGGTTTCAGACTAATAGCCTGTCCGAATGAGTAAATTGATGTGAGAGGTGAGGGTATGATGGCGAATTCACTACTCCAGAGTGGTGGAGTGAGGCCTACGTAGAACCAGATTTCCCCAAACTTTACCAAAACATACAAGAGTCAGGTCAAGAAGAAGCTTACTTTCATTTTTGTGAAAGAGTTTGGGCCGCTGAGGCCAGGTGGAGGACCCCACAGAAGCTTACTTCTAGACCATGGCTCTTCCCTCCAAGCAATCTCCAGCTCTTCAGCCCTATTTGCTTCTTTTCTCCACTTCTCATCCAATTAAAAAAAAAAGTATTTTAAAGGTATAAAAATAATAATTAAGCTACAATTACTCAATAAGATAGTGATATATCATATCATCACATAGTAATATTGGGTTTCATAAAGAATACAATAATACACATATATAGTAGAAATAGGATTATGTTTTGTACAAAATGGTCTTATTTTATTGATTTGACTCCTTAAAGTATGTTCAAATTATCCTTATAATGCTTGATCCGTGAAGGGTTATTAATATATGTGTTATGTAGGAATATATGAATACACTATAGACATAAATAGATAGATTGAACGCAGTGAGAAACCGAATATAAAATGGGTTATGTGGTGTAAAACGAATTGGGGAGGACCCATGGAACCCAATTTGCAAAGGAGTAGTCCACATCCGTATTGGTAGAAGGGGTCTAAGGGATCTCTCTATTTCCCAAGGAAAGGAACGCAAACCACACACACAAACATATATTATATTTGTAATTTTCTTGGTAACCAAACAGAACCAAATGAGACCCGGAAGGTTCCAAGGGAGAAACGTCCACTGGGATTACAGAAATAATAATAGGATCTCAAGGCAAATTGGGCAACAACTCAGCAACTAAACAAATCATATATATTAATGTCATTTATAATGTTTTGTATTAATGCAAATAAGACCTATATGGTCTAAAGGGGTGCATGCCCTTAAATTAAATGCCCCCCCTCCAATGCGCTGTCTTAGGAAACACCATAATTAACCCCATCTTCATAAGCAAACATTTATACCTCAAAAGATGCAAAACTGTCCAAGGACCAGGAGAAAAAGGCAAATCTCGCCTTACTGGCCTCTTTGATGAAATGCATGCATCTAAGCACCTTCATGTATACATTTAATAGCTATAATAGTCATAAATTTTTATTCAAAAATCACCTAAGTAAACACTAATGATCCTTTAATTGAATTTGGAGGTGGCTGACCAGTGATTAACAAAACTACATATTATTAGTTGGCACTATTTATAAAAGTATTCCTATAGTATTGAAATGTTCATATCTGAACTTATTCCATTTTTGCAATGGAAAAAAAAGGTAATGATATAAAGCACAACAGGCCAAATATGCAATAATGTGCACACGTAAATGACCAAGAACCAGTCAAAACCTCAACCAACACCAGCGCGCAAATAGTTGAATGAAGTTTATTGGAATACCAAACCAATTCACCAGAAACACATGTAGAATATAGTTTAATTCCAACCTCATTTGTTTAATGTCATAGAAACCCATTGACAAACAAATCATCATTACTCTGGGACCCGGGTCCAGCTTATCTCTATTTAATCTTAATTAGAACATTAAATGATCCTAGTGGGAATCGACCATTAACACAAAAGGAAATTATTGGAGTCAGAAATAAGCAAAAGCTTTTGGTGGGGTGAGCATGTAATTAATGTAGAAAAGAAGGATAAGATGCACAAGAAGATAAGAAGATCCAAGAAAATGAATAGGTGTGGATCTCAGATAAAGGTTATTTTCATATTTATTCAGGTTTGTGTGAGGGAAGGACTAAATGTCTTTTACATTAATGGTTGCTTTTATGTGCACATTGTACAGTTCTGCAAAAGCTATTCATTATCAAGGCTTTGGACATGGAAGTAGCAAAGAGAAGGCCGTACCTGCTCGATTGAGCCAATGGCTATAGTCCAAAAATGTTTCACTAGCTGATCCGAACCTGAAAGTTACCTGCACATTGTAAACTAATGCTAAAAACATATAAATAACGGTTCAAGAAAAGGTCATTAATTGGAATTGACAATTGCAAGTATATTAATACATCAGATAGGTGGGACTTTTTGTAAGTTGTAACCTAATTTCTTTGCTGACTAATGATGACATTTTTGTATATATTCCACACTCTCAAGATTGTGATTATGTAAAGTGATAATGCATCTTAACAAGTTTCAATAGGTTGGACTCAAAGAGGTTAGATGAGCTAACACTGCAGTACAAAAACAAATCATAGCATGGCAGAAGAAGTTTTCACTGCATATCTTTTAACTATCATCTATTTGTTCAGGAGTCTCTTGAAGTAGCACATGGGTCTAAATCCATTGAAGTAATTCATAGGAACACAACTTTCAACTAAGAATTTCTGGGTATTATAGAATGTTTGAAATCCAAATTTATAGTAGTGCTAGGAATTTAGCTGTTGATTGGGAGGATAAGACCAACAATTAATGTTGTATTTCTTAACAAATTAGTTACTCCAATATCATGTTTTATAATAATAATAATAATCCTCCAAGGATTTTTTTTTTTAATAATGTGATTCCATGATAATTCACCTAAATCATTTGTATTTATATGATTGACTTTTACAACAACCTCTCCAAACCAAAAAAAATATTTTCTCCGGCTTAGAAAAAACAAGTACCAAGTAAGGCTATCCTCAACTAGGCTGAAGTTGACCTGATCAAATGATGGGCTTCGGGCCTTTCAACACTTACAGGTTTCACACTCCTAAAAACTGAAAAGTAGAAATCTACAGTCCGTCCCAAAATTGAAGCAAAATTCGCAGGTTCCATATACTATGTAACTATTAGTCAAGTACCTAAAAAAAGCAGTACCTTGGAAGTAAAGCATGATATGCAGTGTGGCCCACGGCAACTAGAAACTCCTGATACTTCTTAATCTTCCAACTTGTGCTACAACACCTGATCAAAGAAATTTCCATAAATAAAATGAGTGTCACGTTTACTCATTTTGGGACAGAGGGCATGTCACAGTGCATATTGCACAAATATTACATGTATACTTTAAATTCTGCAGATGCACATACACCTAATAAGAGAAAGTTACATGTATACTTCTTTCTCAGTCACAGCACATATGCTGTATGTATTATATGCTGTGAGGAGAATGCCTAATCTTCCATCGAATCAAATAAAATATATTATGTATCAGAGTTTATCTTCTGTGTCTGATAAAAAAAAAAAGAGTTTATCTTCCGAGATGGGACAGTGAGATTACTATCTCCAGTTTCAATTGATTGTTTCATTTCATAAGATTCCTATACATAATCATAATGATGTGTAGTTTTAATGCAAGCCTTTATGTGATTGAAAACCCAATAAGATTTAAGAACTAAAAGCATAAATTAATCTTGCACTTGTTTTTACCTAATTTATTGATCGTGGAACTCCTTGTAGCTTGATGTGTACGAAGATAAGGACAAATATGAATATCTGAAGAAATGTAGAATGCAAGAACATTATAGTAATCAGGCCAAAGGAAATAGCATCACAAGCAGCCTATTCTAGATCATAAATAGACACATACAGGCTCAACATCTGATCTATTACAGGATGCCCAGTACCATTTTTATCTCTATATAGACCTTTGTTATTTATTAGTTACTACATGGTACACAATGATTACATATACTTCTGGGGACCTTAAATGTATACGCATACACAAACGACAAGGATGCCCAGTTTCATCATCGTCATTTTACTTTGGCAAGCTGTGTCTTGACTGCCTAATATTTCATATTTGTACCACTAAGACATGTTCGACATTCCAGTTCTCTCAGAAGTACCCTTAAATGATTTAGATGACCACACAAACTTCTAAAGCAATTTTGGGAATTAAGAATCCCAAATGCCTTGTTAGATCCAAATAGTTAAGATGTTGACAATCGGATGCAACAAACACAAATGCAGATATTGGTAGCATCAGAAGCATTGTAAAAACCTTGGGGTATTCTTCAGGCCTATCAATTCACAATTGCAATTATCACGTTCAGTCAATCTTTTCAGTTTAAGGGCAATAAGATTCCCAGACGCCTTGCTAGATGCACATGTCAAGCTGTTGACTATCAGAATTTGTTTTCTTATACACTCTTTGCACAAAATTCAGCTGAGAAGTACGAAGGTGTTAGGCCAGGTTACCATACTGAGGGATAGCCCCTTTACCAGTCTACTAATAAGTCCCTGTCTACGGATGGGGTCTCAATCATATATCTAATGACTTTAGGTGCATTTGGATTAGGGTTAGCCAGTTGGGGAATGAGAATCACCTTCAATTTGTGTGTAACTTAAGGAGATATTCATCCTCACTCTTACTCCCTTCCCTCACCTAGCCCTATTTTGATTTCCATGTTCTGAAATGGGAACGAGAATGCAAATTGGGTAATGCGAGTCAACGAGAATAGACATGTGGGTTGAAATATGTTGCATCTCCTCTAACTTATGCGTAACTGTGTAAGCAGATGAAATATAGCCTTAGTTACTTGCCTATTTTCTTTGATATGTGACGTACTAAAAAGGTCATCTTCACATAGGCTCTAAATCATATATTTTACAGAGAATAATAAGTAAGATTAACATGAGTAGTTCCATGGAAATCAGTTAATACAAACCTCATAAGCATTGATGGGTTTCTCCCTTGTTTGGATTAGTTTGTGTATTGTTCTCTTCAATTCCTTCTAGTTATTTTCCTTTCAACCAAAAGATTGGCGTTCTGTGGACAAAACATCTGCAGACAATAGAACTAACAATGACAACAAACACCATTTTCTAGCAGACATTTCATCGAACACATTGATGGCAATTTCACACCCAAATCATCACAACCAAGTTTTTGTATCATTTCATAGAACCAGGCAAATTCAGCCAGCGATTCCTCAAAATTTATCATATCCATCCTCGGACTTCTGATTCATCACCCAAACTACAACTTCGAATTCCTAACCAATAAAATTAAAAATAGATTGAACAACTGAGTGCTAATCGAAGTGATGAAAACCTGGATTACATGCCGGAGCTGATCTGCCGCCGGAGAACATGGTTTCCATGATGGCGATGACGGTGGCGAATCTTAACCGGAGTTCGCGAACGTCAGAGATCAGGCTTCGAACCTGAAGCATGACCGTTTCAGCAAATCCCTTTTCCCTCCAAATTTATTCCGCTCCCTCTTCTGTTCTGTCTATTTTGATTTTGTTTCGTCAGCTTTTTCACATTTTTACCCGTATTCATCTGCCCAATGAGAGACTGTCACGTGGCCTTAGTGTGAGCTGCTCTAGCTTATTTACTGCATGTATCGCGCTAAAAAAAAAAAAAAAAACTAACATGGAATGATCATGTATTAGGTTAAAATCGATCGTATTAATAAAATCATGTGCATTTATTATTTTGAACTCCGATAATATCCATTTGCAATATAGCACGATACATGATCGGTTAAAACAACACAAATATTTAATTTCTTATTTTTAAACATCACCTTTTTGAAATTTATTTATGTTAACTTCAGTTGAAAGGACACTTATAGCCCAATCAGGAGCTTGGCCGCTTGGGCAATATCTACTTGGGCTCCATTGTCTCTTTAGAACGACATGAACTAGTTGGGCTCATGTAAATTATAATTCATTATTCATTTCACCATAATATTTGGCAAATAACAAAAATGTAGTTATTTCAAAAAATGTAGTGATAGTAAGGCCCTAATTAACCAAGCTTCAAATCAGCCATGTTCGGTTGGTGATTGGTATGTTCCATGATCAACCCCATATGCATTAACATCAAGGCATATACAGTCGGGTTGTCGATTTGTTTCTGATGGATAAAATTGGCAATCGACGT
>JAYMSW010004644.1:0-10783 GCA_036897725.1 Erodium texanum | reverse complement strand
ATTATAAACACATAAAAAAATTCATATATATATATGAAAGTTGTCATCGCAAAGTTTCACAAGAAAATGTATCAAAATGTATGCAGATTTTCAAGAAAGGAAAACCTTGAGCTACGTGGAGCTGTTTCCATCGGATTGCCACATCTGGAGGAAGAATTCATTCACATCTCCCTGAGCTATGCCTCATCGGTTGCCTTCTTGTCCGCCAGGGTCTTAGTGATACGAACAGAGCATCCATCTCAGCATTCCTCTTCTCATCGCCAGCCTTCCTCTGGGCCTCTATTGTTGGAACCCGCTCTGCGAACCGTGCCTCGAGCTCAGCATCCTACGTGCCCTCTCAACATCCCTCTCATCATCTCGCTGTGCCATCTATTCTACAACCCGCTCATCGATCCTCTACTTAATTTCTTCATTTGTGAGTAGCGGGTTAGTGGAGCACGTGGACTGGGTTGAAGATGATCTCATCGGTCTCTCGGCCTTCTTCTTCGGCTTCTTGAGCGAAGAACCCCCTCCTCAGACGTAGGAACCCTCTCGTTTGCCCACACCTTTCCCGAGCAGCTCAATCTGAGCGCTGATTTCCATAGGGGCGTGTTGGGTCAAGGTCTCTGGGATAGGCTCAATTGCGTCCCGTTTTGGAGGGGAGTCGTGCAAGATGATCTCGGTTTCCTTCACCACATTTGCCTTCAATTTTTCCCACATTGACATTAGTTAATGAACAAACCCGTAATAAATAACAATGAAACACAACAATAAAAATATGAAACGCATTATAGAAATGAGAATCATACCAACGGGCAATACTCCGGGTCTGCTTTCTTGTACGCGTGGAGGTAGTTTTCGATCAAGGGTAGCGGGCAGTCCTTCGTCGCGAATTCTTCGCTACACGTTTGAAAGACTTCCTCCCGATTATGTGGTTGAACTTATTATCTACCATCTGCCGCTCAGAGGTTTCTTTGTTGTCATTCTTCAAGTAAAGAAGGTAATTAGTTCGCAATAGTGGAGGAAAGAAAATAAATACTAAATTGAAAAAATAAATTAAATGATGGTAATCATTACCTTGAAATCCTCGTCCTTGAAATGATGCAGGAGCCACGCCCATTCGTCATGGCGATGGAGGAACTCCTATGGGATAACGTCCCGAAAGGTCTTCCCATCGTTCTTCGAGACCAATTTCTTCAACCACGTGTGGATTTGGTACCTCCATTGAAGTCGACGTCATAGGCAAGCTGTAGAAAGAGTACAAAGTAAGAGTAATATTCATATAAAAAATAGAAAGTAAAACCTGATACAGCAAATACATTACACTTCTACTAAGAGGGTTAACACCATCACTCGTTCTTCCTTGGTTAGCGTGTTATAGCTCTGGCTCTTGATCGGCACGTACAACCGCAGGCACGCACCGATGTCATCCACAATGTGGCGAAGTAGCTCAGCAATGTGCGCTGAACTGAGAAACTTCTGGAGTCGGGGGATCATTGGGAATTAACTCAGTATCTTCCTTGAAAGCTTTTTCTATCGCTCCCCGTCATGCTTCAACCATCGCGTTTTGCCACATACAGGACAATTATTCAATTTCTCCCCTTCCTCTCCCACAAATAAGTAACACCCAAAATAGCATGCATGGTAGGTCTTATAATCCATTCCCACCTTTTTCAACACTTTCTTTGCATCTTTCCAACCTTCCAGGTACATATTACCTTCAGGTAACATTTTCTTATTCAGCTGGCAGTACTCATCAAACGCTTCATTCGATGATTTCCTCTGTTCTTTAATGGACATCAACTCCAAAATGGTGCTTAATCTAGTTGCTTTTGAACATTCATAAAATAGGGTTTGGTGTTCATCTATTAATAGGTTGTAGTTCCAAGTTGCCAACTCGATTAATGCAACATGCACAATACTGGACCCAGTAGTAGTAGCATCTTCAACATGAATTTCACCTCGTGAACGGAATGGAGTCATGTCATCAATAGACTCGTTGATGACAAGAACATCCTCAATGGCTTCATCAAGACCTGCATTACTAGAAGATGCACGATCCTCGTTTAAAGCCACTGACAGCTGACAATTCAAGGAAGCATACTTATATAACCTTGAGAACGAGTAGATGACGAAAGATTATTAACGAAAACGCAAATGAGGGAAGATTTTGGAGTTCAAAATCTCAAACTTTTGAGAAAATGAGCTCCAAAGATCTCTGGTTCGAAGTTTTAGTGATGAACCACTTGGGTGAATGTCACAATTTGAATCATAATTCTGAAGGAAAGTTGAAGACGGGAGCGAAAACGGTGTCATTTGGAGATGTGGGTCGAATTAAGTTGCCAGCGTGGATTGATGAGAGTGTTGATGTGCCAACAGCTGGTTGGTTGGTCTTCATATTAGCTGTCATAATACCATTGGCTATTTTACTATCCTTCGGAGTTGTGTTGACGTCTCTTTCATCTCCAGTTCGTGGCCCCGAGAAGTTGGGATGGCCACGTCTTGCAGAGCTGGAGTCACGAAGAATCGGAGCTGAGGTCTCATTTAAATAACTAGAATTGCTAGAGTTTCATTATATTTTGATGTTGTGTGTTTGGCCTCATGAGGAGGAGGGTTCATGCCTGAGATGTAGGCTGAATCCATATCTGTTTCTGTTTGATTTTCAATATAGTAGTTTTTACCCTTTTGTCGTCCGGTTATTCTTAGAAAATTGTTCTTGGGAATTTTGCTTTCATTACACTTCCTTTTGTTTTGCTAGGGACTGTTGGGCGGTTGTTGGAAAAGCAAAAGGATAAAATCACAGCATTTGTTTTCTGTTTCACCACAGCTTCTAATACTGAATTATACAAGAGACTTTGCTACTTTGAGTGAAATGATATAGAACCTTTTTGTCATGTCAAATTAATTTATTGTTATGGAAAGTTTTGTCTACTATGTGGATTCTAAACATTAGTGCCCTGTAAAATCTGTGCAGGTTACTTCCACTTAACATGAAGACTATCACAAGACCTCCTCGAGACCCAGTTGATCTTCCTCTTAGTGATGTTGGCTTGGTGCGCAGGTTAGTGACTTATCTGCTATGTGCATGGTCTAAATAAAACTAAAGATCCTGTTCTAAAGTCACATACCTTAATGACTGGAAATTTGTTTATTTTGAATCTTTGCAGAAACTCATCGTATATGGATTCATATTTGGATCCTGCTTTTATGCCGTTGATTAAAGATCCAGATCAGAGACGCAAGGAACAATGGAACAAAACTTCTCAAGCACAATTCCAGTGTCTGCTGCAGAAGAATACTCACTTCATTCTAGATATCTTTCTAAATCCAATTCCTTAAATCTATCTGAAATTGCATGCAAGGCATCAATTCCTTAAACATCAGCGGATAACAAAAAGGTACTATACTTTACTTGATGCTTTTAATATCCCAACCAGGCTTTGCATGCAAAGCATCATATCAGCTTTGCTTGCCCTCAACACAAGCCTTCCTCCTATTCTTCTCGTACAAATAAACATGAAAACCATGTGCACCAAAACATCATTGCAAGCTCAGAATCAGACATGGACAGTTTGGTTAAGCAGGTGAGGTAAGAGTTTAATATCTTAAAACCTGAGACGTTCATTATAAGCATAAACTCGCGGTCTATAATGGTTAACTGCTGGCCCTTAGGGTGAGATTTGCTGGTGCAGGAGAAGATAGCACGGGAGAGCCCAAGGAGAGAAGAGTGCCAATACAGAAAACCTATTCTTTCAGAGGCGGTATGTATGGCCCCCAAGTGTTTATTTGTTTACTATCTTCAGTTTTTTTCCTCATAACTTGACGTGTTTGACAGAGAAGAAGAAAGCACATAACTGGTTTCAGAGACAGTTTTTGGGACAAATGAGCGGGAACGATAATGATCCTAACGAAATTGAGCATGCAACTGCAGTTGCAGCTGTTGCATATGCCATCAACTCTCTGGAGGAATCAAGTCACAAGGAGGGGCCTGAAAGTGAAACCCCTCGGACAAAGACCAAGAGCAAGAAGGAAGAGGATATAGCATTCTCGATTCCAGGATCTGTAATTGCATCAAGAACTTCTAGAGGTAAACAAACAGATGCAAATTAAGTTTCTTTTCGTTTCAGTGCAAGTATATAGATCATCATGAACCAAACTGTGCTGTGCTAGGTGAAGGTTCAAGGAAGAGCTTTGATGATTTTGAAGTACCTGATTGGAAGGACCAAATGACTTCTCTGAGAGATGATAAGAAACCAGGACCTGTCCCTTCCATGGAAAGAGTTCCGACTGATAAGAAGCCCTTGAGCATCCCTAGCAATGAAAGTGCATTGCCAAAACCATCTCAGCAGCAACCCAGCGCAAAACCTGAAACATCAGCTTTCCCTAAACCTGCACGACAACCCACCAAAAAACCTGAAACATCAGCAGTGCCTAAGCCGATTCCACAACCAACCTTACCACCTTCTATCCCGCCTCCTGATATCAGGCGGATGGGTTCAACAAAACCTGCAACTGAGACAAAAGCAGAATCATGGGAGAGAGCTCACATAGCTAAGATCAAAGCAAGGTACTGATAATGGTGCTTTTATGTAACATTCCAACTTTGTGTTAATACAAATATATATACCTGTAATTTACCAGGTACGAGAGGCTGAGTGCTACGATAGACTCCTGGGAAAGTAAGAAAAAGGCAAAAGCCAAACGCAAACTAGAGAAATCTGAGGTTTTGCTTTCACTCTATCATCTTATACTGTAATGAACATGAGTGATCACAAACTGATCACAATTCACAATCTGGTTCATGGAATGACAGAAAGAATCAGAGAAAAGAAGAGCAAGAGCCTTGCAGCGTTACCGTAGTGAGATGGAAAGCATAGACCAGATTGCAGGAGGAGCGCGGGCACAGGCGCTGGAAAAAAGAAGAAACGACGAACTTAAGGTCAAAGAGAAAGCAAACAGAATCAGATCAACAGGAGAAATTCCTTCATCATCTTGTCTTTGCTTCTAAATGTCATGAAATGTACAATCTCACAACCACCAAGATTGCAAAGATGTAAATATTTCTTTCCGAAATGTGTATCCGTAACGCATCAGGCCTCGTGTTCAATACTTATCAATTTATATATAAAAAAAATGAGTTGCAGCAATGTCGGGTGAAAATAATTTAGAGCAATCCAACAGGCTATACATATCCCGCATAAGAAAGAAGAAAAGAAAACAATATTTCAAGCAGATTTAGTGAACATGACACTTTCAGAGAAACTTGAGCTCGTGAAACAATGATACAAGAAGTCAATTCTTGTAGCAGCCATTGGAGAGCAGGGATCGTGCAGTACAAGACCAGGACAGACGGGACAGCGAAGAGCACTGTGAGTAGCAAGTACAAGGCCAAGACAACAACGCTTCCAGGCACAGCGAAGAAGACAATCAGAAGAACCACGATGACTAGATGAAATTTGCTTGTTAAGCGAACTAAGAAATCCACAGGGATTTGTGGAAGGAGAAATAGTGCCTCCCAACGTTCCTTCTACCATCATCCCCATTAGATCCTGCATTTGAGTCCCTTCTGCAGTTATTGTTCCTTGAATGATTTGCAAGAGCAGAATTGTGATACTTCACCCGATCACCATTCATGCTCTCGACCATCCACAGAAGGAAAAAGTTCTTGCTGGGGAACTTCAGATTCCCCTTATAAACCAGACAGAAAGACAGCAAATAACACCATGGGCAGGAAACGAAGAAAGGAAGCTTAATTCGTTGAGTGGAAAATTTCAGGACAGCGCACTGAAGCCCCAAGACACAGTTTTTGCAAAGGGTATGGCCGCACCATAAGATGTAGGGCACATTTTCAACAATGTTGAAAGAATCCCAGCATACTGGACATTCCAGTCCTTCCTCTCTGCTAGTATTTGAAGACAACTCATCATCCGAGCAATCTGCACAAGCTCGACTTGGCTCCGTTGAGTTCTCATTCATGTTGTTTCTCTTGAATTTGATGCTAGCAATGGCATTTGAAGCAAAACTCCACATGATGATCACAGATTTGACATCAACAACGGTAGGTACCTGGTAGCACCATAGCAAAGGTCAACCCATTCTCATATGAGAAAAATGGTCACCCATGTATGCATATCATATAGGTTACCTCGACCATTATCTCAAATTAAACCTGAAAGACAAAGTTCATAGCACAAATGTGTCAATCATAGGCACATGACACAGCAATTACTTAAATAAAAGTTACACTAGAATGTCATTTAAATTTTCAACACTTGGTCTTTATTTCAACTTGTTTCTGTGCCCTAAAGCCAACATGCTTGGAGGCAGGAGATAAGTAACTTCAGGGGATAAAAGTGAGACCTTTTATTGACCCCCTTCTCCTCTCAGATAGCAAAGACAGTTACACTGAAAAGACAGGCTATGTAGACAATGCCCAGGTTTCTAAGCATACAAGAAAGTGATTAACAGCTACAACACAAATTACAGTTACTCTTCATAAGAAACGCAAAACTCATTCCTCCTTTGAGCAAGATGCATAGATTTGGAAGGACTAACCAAATGCTGAATAATGAGTTCATTAAAACCCAACACAGGCATTTGACCAAAATCTAACAAATTTTCTCTTTTTTCTCATACTCAGATTCAACAAAAACTCGTTACTTTCTCATTGAAACCCTAGAAACGAACACAAATTCAGCAAGACACAACAAATTCATCAAAGAATAAGCTCGCTGGGCATCAAAATCATAACCAATAACACCAAATCTCACAAAAGCACCAACATTTATGCACAAACCGATGCGCAGGGATGACCCAATGCAGTAATATTGATAAGCAATCGAAACAAAAACAATTACACCAAGTTCTACAGATTATAGCATTCGCATTGTCAATATAGAAACCGAAACTAATTAAAAAAAAATGGAATTCGGAAAAGAAGAAAATCGAACCTCAATTTCGGGGAAATTAGAGAAGAGAAAGAGATCGAGAAGGGGCATTTTTAGCTGTCTGTTTCGCTCCAGCACTTACAACCGATCTAACCATATTTTTTTCTCCGAAATTTTTTTTTGCTTCTTGACAATTGGTGGAAAATACGATTCTGTTCAGTACGGCGTCGTCCAACTGGATTTCTCCAAACAAGGTTCCTTCTAGAAATGGGTTAGTGCAAGGCCGATCATCCATTCGATTAACGGATTAATCTCAATCATTCAATTTTTCACTTCGGTCACTTGTTACATTTTGGTGTAACTAATCAACTTTCACCATTTTTACTATTTTATTTAGGGTTAATTATGGCTGACTACCCTTAAGTTGACGGCTTTTTCACCTGGCACACCTAAATTTTTTTTTGGCCATGCGACTACCCTAACTTTCAAAAAATTTCACCGTTACATTTTCCGTCAGCTTATTCATTAAATGACCAAAATACCCTTGTTTTTCTCTCAAATTTTCGAATGCATGCCATTTATCATGATTTTATCAAACTGAAATTTCTCATTTTCATCTCATGCTGCAAAATCTCTTCTCTGTCTCTATGTGTTCATGCTTTTACAATATCGATTTTTTGAAAATTCATGTTCACTTAGACTCCTCTTTTTGCAACTGAGCTTTCAAAATTAACCCCCCAAAATTGAGTAAAATTTCAGAAATATAAAATAAAACAAAATTGAACTTCGATGAAGCAGAAACAGATCTCTGAGTTCGCCGGAGAACAACCATCGGCAAAATTATCAGAACAACCTCTAACTGAAACCATTCTCCAGTGGCATCGTCGTGACCTTCATGGTTGTTATCTCTGACCGTCGCTCCTCTAGCCAAATCCATAGACCGAAATCTTGAGCAGATCTAGTCATCAGCTAGCTCCTCCGGCCAAATTCATAGCTCGAAATCTTGAGCAGATCTGGTCGTCGGCTAAGTTTGCATGTCCCTCGCGTTCCAGGCCGATGAGGTGTAATAAACGGAACACCAGATGTCTCGCAGCATCATCGACGCCAGAAAATTAAAGACCAAATCGGCAAGTTTATTCGACACTGAAAATCGAAGACCAAATCAGTAAGGTTCATCGACGCCGAAAATTTGAAGACCAAATCTATATCTGAAGACGTTCGGCCTCCAGAAGCAAGACTGGATTTGTTCGCCGGAAAATTCTCTCCTCCGGAAGCTAATCCAAATCCGATCTCGGCCACCAAGTTCCCATCTGTGGGTATCAATTTTTGTGGGATTTTAGTTTATGTTTGGTTCAATGAGTTCCTAGTTACTAGATCTAGATCTGATCTAAATGAATGGTTTTATTTTCAAGGCCGTCTATTGTATTGCATCTTCCGAAGAAGTAGTTACCGGAGACGCGAGGAAGAGAGAGTCCGTCTGCGGGAGAGAGATCTCAGCCCCTTCTTTCCAAAGTTTTTCATTTTTTTTTATTTTCTAATAAAATGATATTGAATTAAGGGTAGTTTTGTCATTAAAAATTGTTTTTAGACATGTGGGAATCACATGACCAAATTTCTGTTAAATTTTTAACGGAAAATGTAATGGTGAAATTTTTTGAAAGTTAGAGTAGTCGAACGGTCAAAAAAAAAATTTAGATGTGCCAAGTGAAAAAATCGTCAACTTAAGGGTAGTCAACCGTAATTAACCCAACATAATATTCCACCAAAACATACCCGCTCAACTTGAATGTTATCAGGCCCATAACCTTGAACTCAAATAAAGTGACACCATCCTTCTTACACGTGGCATTAGCCTTTTTATGCAAGGGAGAATTTCACCAAGTAATATCATCAATCCGTCAACCAAACAACCCAAGGAAAAACTGATCAACTGGATTTGGTCAATAACAATTGGTACTGGGTCATATATGGATTATAGGTTTAGGTTCAGATATAAACATCTTGTTAAAATAAACTAACGGATCAATCTCAGCCATTCATTTTGGAAGTTCTGCCACTTGTTACAATTTAGTGTAATTAGTCAACTTTCACCATTTTTACTATTTTATTTATTCTCGCTTCGTTTGAACTCTGATTCACTTCGTTCCAACGCCAATATTTTTCTTTTTTCAAGATCTACAAAACAAGAACGGTGAAGCATATATTTTAAACCCTAAACACTAAACCCTAACCCCGTAAACCCCAATCCTTATAACCTAAACCCTAAACTCTAACCACTAAACCTTAAACCCCATAACACTACAAACCCATAACACTAAACCATAAATCATAAACCCTAAACCCCATAACACTACAAACCCATAACATTAAACTATAAATCATAAACCCTAAACCCCTAACCTCATAACCCTACAACTATAACCCTAAACCCATAACCCTAAACCTTTTCAAAATATATGTTTCATTGGTCTTGTTTTGTAGATTTCGAAAAAATAAAAATATTGGCGCTAGAACGAAGTGAATCAGAGTTCAAACGAAGTGGGAATTGATAAAAGAGTAAAAATAGTGAAAGATGAGTAATTACTCCAAATCGTGACAAGTGACAGCATTTAAAAAATGAATGACTGAGATAAATACATTGGTGTTAAAAAAGTTTGTATTTAAACCTAAACCTTTGAATTTGTTGCACTGTCTGTTAAGTTGTATATCATCCACTAAATCTAGGGTGTAGGGAGTATAAAAAGACACCATTTTTCCATTTCATATTCCTCAAACTCAAAATTTAGCAGGTTTTATATAACTTAACTCACAATGCAACAAATTCAAAATATAGGGTAGTAAACTGCAGACCGTGTATAGCACCGGTATTAGAACATAATCTCCCTTGGAAAGATATAGAGGTAGACTAGTTACCTTGATGAATGGAAGGGCAGTGTAGATTACACCGGCTTCACCGATCATCCCAGAAGGATACAACAAGAAGAAGCTGCTATACCTACAAGTTGTAGAGATCAAACATTAACAGAACGATCGACCCAATGAGCACGATTCATGGCTTTTTCATTACCTTAGCCACAACAACCACCAAGGTGCAAACCCCAGAGCCTCCTTGCACCCGAAGAAAGAGTACCTAATAACCTGCAATTTATAAGCAAACCTTACCAGACAATTTATGGTATGTTTCCAGAAATAACAAATTTGAGGCACGAAAACCCCGATTGAGTTTTAAAATTGATCAAGTTAATGTTTGTGACAAATCAAGATTAAACTTGAAAGCAAGTGATTATATACATGCCTCGGTAATAGACCAGCTGAAGATCACGAGAGTGAAAAGAATATGAGTTTGAATCTGTGCACGATCATGAATATCCGTTAGCTAAAAGAAAATGAACAATTAAAAAAAAATACTGAATAGAAACCTGAGGGAAGCTCCAGAGGATGCCCCAAGTGACATACAATCTCGCACTTATTTGTGGCACTGTGGCTGTAACTGAAGAACTCACCAAACCTTTTCCAAAAATAAAAAAGAGGTTAATTCAAGTACTCGATGACACAAAATTGATCCATCTTGAACACGAGGATCGCTCACCTAATAAACCGTGAAGGATCTGTTCCACAAAAGAAAAAAAAAACACGAATCAAATTCAAATGTTATTTCAGGAAATATTACAAACAGAAAGTACCTCCAAAATGGCGGCGGATTGAGCGAGCTGGAGAGGCTTTTCGATTGCGCCGTGAATCTGCTCGTGGCCTGACTCCATGAGAGTTTTCAGAGCCAGAAACAGAACTTGAAACCTGAAAACATTAATCTCTCGAAAATCAACAATCGATGCCCAACACAAACCGAATTCAGAATTTGAGGGCATTATTACCAGCCGAAGAAGACGGTCCAGTTGTAGATGGAGAGGTAAATGCGC
>JAYMSW010004643.1:0-10783 GCA_036897725.1 Erodium texanum | reverse complement strand
TTTTAGGGTTTGATTTGGGGAAAATGGTAGTTTTAGGGTTAGATTTGGGGAGAGGGTAGCTTAGGGTTTACTTTGGGAGAGGGGTATTTTGGGGATCTCAAAAAATTTTGGTCTGAAAACTGTCAAAGTTAACGGATTGCAAACGGAAAATTTCTTTACCGTTGTTTTTTGCAGATCTAGTAGTTCACTGTTACTTCTTGTACATATTTGTTTGGGGACCGTTAGTTTTTGCAATTAACCCTTTTCTCTTTTGTATATTCTAGACAAACATGTGTTTAGGGGAGCTAACTCATTACGTGAGCATACAATGCTCCCTTCTCTCCCTCTCTACATAAACATAAGCATGAATTCCTATAAACGGTAAGGGAAATTTTGAAAGGCAGAGGGAGATTGCATCAGGTGTTCTTAGTTAAGCAGCTCTGCAATTGAATTGGTAGAACAGTCAGTTTATGGCAGTCAACTAACTATTAAAAAAAGACTGAACACCTCAAAAATTAAGTACATCATGACAAATTTGCGTAACAAAAACACTCCATATAATAACGGCGAAAAAAGCTAAAAGAAAATTAAATTCTCAAAAATAAGAATAGAATATGAGAATTATTGGCATGAAGAAGCTAGGGCTTCATTCAGTTCATTTCAAAAATAACCACCATAAGTTACAGAAGGAACACTATAAAAATATGAAAGAAATTACTAAGACTCTAAGAGGATAAGCAAACACATTGTTTTCTTTTTTTTGATCAGAAGGATAAGCAAACACATTGTTTTCTGATTAGCTTGCTTCACCCTATATGAAAAAAAGGATATGCATCACCTAGCAAGAGACTGAACTATATAATCAACAGCATACAAAATTCTGATAAAATCCAAGCAATGAGCACGATCATACACTATATATATGAAAAATCATTTAAACAAAGGCCCACACCTGCTCCTGTGAGACTGAAACTTGATATTCAAATCAGTGTGTGCTGAATATGAAATTCGCAAGTTACATGAAGTGACATGCTCAGGAAGCAGGTACCTATTAGAAGCATCAAGCACAAGTATAGCCAATCAATGACATTTCCCAAACTTAAAGAGGTAAGGAACTACTAGGGAATGTAAAAGGGAGGAAGGCATACCTCGGTATGCTTCTTCCATCCAAAGCATTCCTTGCAGCAGAAGCAGTTTCAGCATCACTAAATTGGATCAAGGCCTGGCAAAAATATGCATACAATAAACTGAGAAGGGTATAGGAAAACAGAAATAATCTTGAGAACATTGAAGCCCGGCTTTCTTGTCTCACCTGGAAACCTGCTGCCTTTTCAAAAGTGGCAATTTTGTGCACAAAGCCAAAAGCAGAAAATACCTGCAATACATACAGGTAAATATTATTAAGTTGTATATGATGAGAAAATTTTACACAAATATAAACCATCCTACATGTGGATACAATGTAATTAATAAATAGATACAAACATAGGAAATGAGCGCAGAATGACACCTGTACATATATGCGTGAAGATAGACCTTAGACGTACATGATAATATTTCCAAACTGCTTCCACAAAAGATATAATTAAGAGGCATCACCATCTGTGATTCAACTGATTCCAATCAAATTGACACATAATAATCAGGGTGCTATTCTAAATAAAAGAGGAGAAAAAAAATTTGTTCCAATGCCAAAAGCATGACTTAGTGCTGAAACACTACAAGGAGATATTGAAATCAAGATGAGTGATTTAAAATAGAAAGGAAATGAGTGTAGGAGAAAGCAATTAGGAGGAATATGAAGTTTTGAAACAGTTTCCTACAAGAAACAAACTATAATGACACATCAATATGATGCTTCCAAATATTCAATAGAAAAGAACACACAGAAAAATGAATAACATAACATATAAGCTTTATTTTGCGATGATGCGAAATTAAAGGGGGCTGCCCAGTGGCTAAAATTAGGTTCTTAAACGGGTGCTTCTCAATCCATCTCCTACTGATCTTTTTTATTTCTTATTCCCTAAAATTTTCCAAATTTGGAAATCCTTGAACCATTAAACTAGATCTATATATTTAGTTTCAGGCTTATAGCTTCCATTTTAGGAACAAAATGGAAAACATTGTGTATTCTCCTAACACAAACCAGCTAGAAAATGCCAGGGGAGGAGCAGTGTGACAAAACAAGCAAAGATAGGATGACATGCAGGCAGAGATACATTCCTATAGTTTTTTTTAGGTTATAACATTAGCACAACGTGTCATACATTATATCACCTAGATTTTTAAATTGCATCCAAGTCACTCCCAATTTATCTCAGCCTCCTTATTTTTTTCTCCTCATCTCCAAATTTCCCAAGTCCTATAATCTAACTAGAGATTCAGTCTGAGGGTTACGTCTTCATGTTTATTGTTTAGGAGTAAACGTACGCGATCATACATTCAAGTTTTTGTCATATACTATAAAACAGGTAAATATAGGATCACACACAGCCAGAAAAAAAAAAAAAAAAAAACTTACCAAGTGAATTACATCTATGCTCACATCGCCAGCCTCCACACCCTCTATAGTTACCAGCAAAACATTGCCAGGAACATCTCCGGGACTCTTGTTGTTGACAATTTCATGTCTATTTGAATACTGAATGTACACAGTTTTACCACGAACTTGGGCAGGCTCTGAAGAGGAAGCATAATATGAAACCATGGAGATGGCCTGATTTTGGTCTGACTGCAAATGCAATCACTGATTCAGTCAAAATTAAAATATAATTTTGCATTTTTCACATCTTTAACTGTCAGACGGTATGAACTAATTCTCACACATTTACATAACATACACGTATTTTTGCACAAAAATATCTAATAATTCACATATTCCCAAAACCAAATCCAGTATGCAGTTCAGATTGGTCACTGTTTCCAAAAAAAAAATATCTGGGGAAATTAATCTACTGCTATGCGGAAACAGAGTTGAAATGGAAATGGAAATCGGAAAAAGAGAAACTCACGAATTCGACGAAGGCCTGGTTGCGATTGGCGCCGACATTGCACTTGGTGTTGACGATCTTACCGAAGGGTTTGCAGAGCTCGATTAGCTCTTCTTCGGAGCACTCCCATGGTAGATTGCGGAGGTGGAGGACCTTTGATGGGGTCTGTGTGTACCGGAACTGGGTCTGGTTAGAGGATGACATCAAATCCAGTGCTCTGGGCAAAGCGAAGAAATCGAACCAGACCGGATATCGAGGTCGGAAAGAGATCGGGATTAGGGTTTGGAGGAAGATGGGGAGAGAAGATTGGTGTTTGGTTGTGTAGGAAGTGCGGAGATTTTCCGGGAAAGCTTTGCTGGGTATTTTTCTGAATTAGTTTGAGATAATAACAGTGGAGCAGAGCACAGAGAAGGGCCTTCGCTCTATCAGGTGGAAATTGTATGTGATTGGTTTATTTATCCGAGTGCAATGTATAATAATGTAATCAGTTGTACAGGATTCAAACCATGCAAAACGAGAAGTTTTCGCAATTATGAGGAAAGTAGGGGACTCCGAATAAATTTTGGATATTCCAAAATACTAATAAATAAATAGATAAAATAAAACTAAAGCATGTTTGGTCAAAACCCTAGAAACCAAAACGAATCCAATTTCGTACCTTGTTTTCCCCCAAATCTAACTCTCTGATCTCGTCGTCATCTTCCGATCCACTGAAACCTTGACCTGATCACTCAAGGTACATCACTTTTTAACTATTTTTTATCTTATTTTAAAGTATCGTCCTTCAATCCGTTCTCTTCAAGTTCGTTCCATGTGTTGATTTGTTGGGATCTGGGTGTATGCGTCAGATCTGTTCATGCACAGTTTATTATAATTTATCTCGTTTTTTGTACGTACTGCTGATGATTTTTGTGCTTGTAGCTCAACAATCATTGTGTTTATTCGCGATTTGGGAAAATATTTCCTGCGAAATTTCAAAAAGATTTCTCTCTGAGGTTAATTGATTTAATGGGATAGCTGCAGAATTCTCAATTTCGTTTGTAAAAGATTAAACCCTGTATCGAGTTTCTTTGTTTGGAAGGATTTGATCTTACATTACCTCAGTGTTTTTAAAGCTAGTTTGTTCAGCTAAACTTGTTCAAACTCTTGACATTTTTCTCTCTTTATGCATACCCTAAAGTTTTTTTATTCATTTTTAAATGTGATAGTTATAAAGAGTAAAAATCCACATATTTGCGAAATGATGTTTAAAGCACTTCTGGTGCTAGTAATTGATGGAACTTGGGTGCTAATATTTATCTTGTATCTTTGTGCTGTGTTTCTGAAGCAGAGTTTGAGGGTTTTTCCATGGCTGGCCAGAGAAATAGCTACGGGAAGCGGCCACATTCACATTCTGACTATGACAATGGAGGGAGTAAAAGGAGGAATCCTGGTGATGAAAGAGACTTCACTATTGACTCCGAGGATACTGTATACCGATACTTGTGCCCTGGACGTAAGATTGGAAGCATTATAGGAAGAGGAGGGGAGATTGTGAAGCAGTTAAGGGCTGATACCAAAGCAAAGATTAGGATTGGTGAGACTGTATCAGGCTGTGAAGAGCGGGTTGTTACCATATACAGCCCTAGTGACGAGACCAATGCTTTTGGAGATAGTGGTGATTACGTTTCTCCAGCTCAGGATGCTCTTTTTAGGGTGCATGACAGAGTTGTGGCTGAGGATTTGCAAGGTGATGAGGACAATGAAGGCCGTGAGGTTACTGCCCGTCTACTTGTACCATCTGATCAGATTGGATGTGTTATTGGGAAAGGTGGGCAGATAGTGCAAAACATACGCAGTGAAACCGGTGCCCAGATTCGTATTCTGAAGGATAGACATTTGCCTCGTTGTGCATTGAGCTCTGATGAACTTGTACAGGTAATTTTGTTATATCTCCCAATGTTCTATGTGTTTACTTATCTTCGACGAAATGCTTATGCCATAAATTTTAAGTCTGGTAGCTCCACACATTTATTGCATTTACTCTGTCCTTTCAGATTTCTGGGGAATCCCCAGTTGTGAAGAAGGCACTGCACCAAATTGCCTCTCGTTTACGCGATAATCCTTCGAAGTCCCAGCATCTGCTTACCTCAACTGGACCCAGCGTGTATCCTTCAGATGGTTCACTCTTGGGTCCTACTGGTGCTCCAATTGTAGGGATAGCACCTATGATGGCTCCTTCTGGTGGGTATAGAGGTGACTCTGGAGACTGGCCACGCCCCTATTACCCAGTTCCTCGGGATGAAGCATCTTCAAAGGAATTTTCTCTTTGTATAGTTTGCCCTACTGCAAATATTGGAGGTGTCATTGGCAAGAGTGGTACTATTATTAATCAGATTAGACAGGATTCTGGGGCCACCATTAAAGTTGATAGTTCAGCAACTGAAGCAGTTGATTGCTTAATAACAGTGTCAGCAAAAGAGGTAAATCTGACTATAGTTCTGCATGTTATTTTGGGCATGTAGATGGAAACTTTTATACTTCTCACCATATTAATTTTCTATATGTTATTTCAGTTCTTTGAAGATGCATTCTCACCAACTATTGAGGCTGCCGTGCGCTTGCAACCTCGGTGCAGTGAGAAAATAGAAAGAGATTCCGGTATTATCTCATTTACAACCCGCTTGCTCGTACCAACCTCACGGATTGGTTGCCTTATTGGTAAAGGAGGAGCTATCATAAGTGAGCTAAGGAGAGTCACCAAAGCTAATATTCGTATACTTTCAAAGGAAAACCTTCCTAAAGTTGCATCTGATGGTGATGAGATGGTGCAGGTAATAAACTTTCTGGGTTTTATTTTCATATTATTTAACTGGTTTTGTGGTTCAGTGGTCAGCAGAGATGTTCAAATTGTGAAAATGGGAGATTGCTAATATCTTATGATGGTCAGATTTCTGGAGACCTGGATGTTGCCAAGGATGCTCTTGTACAAGTAGCGAGGCGGTTAAGAGGAAATCTCTTTGACAGAGAGGGACCAATCTCTACATATCTTCCAGTTCTTCCATATTTTCCAGCTTCAGCAGATAGCGGGGATGGTTTAGATTATGACAGTAGGGACAGCAAAAGGCATGGGCGTGGACATTCATATTCTAGTGCTTATGATGGTTATGGAGGTTATGGTAGCTCACAGGTATAAATTTTCTATCGCCTCTTCATTCCAAATTAAATGCCCGATTTCCTTTTGAGGAAGTAAACTAATCATGTATGCATGGATTAACAGTAGTATCCCTGTATTAGTTATTACCACATTACTGTCTTGGCAGCATAATAGTACAGTTGAGCACTAGCTCCACTAATCCTTTAGTTTTACCAATAATCGAACAAAAGATCTATTTTGGAATTCAGGGAGTACTTTAATCAGAACATAATGCAAATTTTTTTACCTCTTTACTCTAGTGTACATAGGTTTCTTCAGGCATTATGATAACAGTTGTGGATCTTTTGCTTGTGGTAGTATTGGACAAAACTATGTATTTGATGTGTTTATTTACCTGATAAGTGATGTATGCCTTTCCTTGTTTTTACGCTTATATACATCCAACTCTTCCCACTAGTTTTCCTTATTTTATGTCTTTGTTTGCATTATAGGTCAGTAGCAGCGGCGGTGCTTATGGAGCTTATGGTGGTTATTCGTCTGGGCGAACTGGTAGTTCTGGGTAAGGCATATATGTATATATATGCATATATCCAATATTCCTATTAAGAATCGAGCCTTATAGTCTATTTTATTTTGCAGCCAGATATCTAAATGTGCTAGAAAATTTGAGTGATATGTGATACCTTAGACTGAGATAAGATTGGACATGAACCTCACGTTTCAACAATTAATGAATTTTTCATGTTTAATATCCTATGCCTTGTCAATAATATTCGTTCCTTCATTCTGAAAATATGTGTCATACTTCTCTATTCATGTGATCGTTTTGTTGCTAGATTGTTCTAAAAAAGCTTCTTCTTTTTTTTTGTTCTGCTTCTTATTATCAGGTTATCTGGACAGAGCTCTGCTCCTCGGCGGAGAAGTTATGGTTACTAGGCCTTGACATTGGTGCAGGGGGTAGGTACAGATACTCGTTCCATTCATTCATACTTATATTCAATTGTTTTTCATGTGTTAACTCTGCTGAGCATACCTCTGATTTAGACATATATGGCAGTCTGATCTTGTAAGTTATAACCTATCCAGTCTCCCTGTAAATGGAATTCTGATGCACTTACTTTCCCTTTCATTGCCTTTTCCCTTCCCATTATAACAGCTGAGATCCATGATGCCTGAAGCCAGCCCACCACTGCCTCTTTTGATGAAGCCTTCAGCCTAAAGTAGAAGACCAGATGAACCAGCATTTCACATACTTATGCCCTACCTTGATGGACCAAATTAATCTGCAATCTTAAGTCACTCCTGAAATATGCCATGCCCGTAACAAGCTCCATCCAAGAAAGCCTATATAGCTGGCTTACCTTTGTTTCTGCTTTGTTTGTTTCCTTCCTCAGAATTACAACTCCTTTTTCTTCCCTCTGCTTGCAGTTGTATTAGAGCATTCACTGTTGGTTATTTGTTCAACACTCGCCAGTTGTGTAGTCTGATTTTATGCATATTTTATTACTAGATCGATCCTCGTGACCACTTATCACATTGGTTGAAATACCCTAAGCTTTTAAATTATGGTAAAATTTGTTTGTGTTTTCGTATTGTAAATT
Organism: Erodium texanum; assembly: GCA_036897725.1. Lineage (NCBI taxonomy): Eukaryota > Viridiplantae > Streptophyta > Magnoliopsida > Geraniales > Geraniaceae > Erodium > Erodium texanum. Next base: position 3,074 of record JAYMSW010004643.1, on the reverse strand, counting down.
CCTTGCTTTAAAATCACTTGGTTGACTAGGAAGAAATTAGTTCTAGGTTGAAATGAACTGCACTATGGTAACATATGAGTTGAAACTTGTTGGCTTTCTCCTTTACAGTTGCAATCTTGAGGTTTGTCTCAAAAAATTTGTTGTTGGTGTGGTATTTGTCAGTGATGTCTTGCATACGATGTTGTAATGTTATAATTTTCATGAGTCAGTCGGACCTTAGAGCTGAAGCTAGTGGGGATAAGGAAGACTTTTAGAGGTGGAAATTGTGTATACTTATGAGTGAGCTTTATATGGTAGGTAGGGAACTCCTTACTTGTGAACTGTCAAGTTAGGTTGTATTTGAAGCTGTATTGTGATTGAAATGTAAATTGTTGTTGTGTCCTTTGATACTGTATCAATTGCTGTTGAATAGTTCTGCTTGACTATGGTTTTTGTAGTATGAAACTTGAGCGAGCCATGATTAATCCCAACAAGACATAACAACATATTTCTTTGACTGTTCCAGCCGCTTTGATCAAATGATTTTTATGTTTTGTTTTGGATACTGATCAAATACATTTTGTGATACCACCATATTTTTGTTTGCAGTACATAATCGATTTTGATTTCTCAGTGTTTTTGTGCTACATCACAATCATGGGCTCATAACTATCAATTGTTTGAGCTGACTGGGAAGTCTTTATTTATCGATTTGAAACAAAAAAAAAAAGAGTTGAATAACAAAATTGATTGTTAATCAAACCAAAAATATTTATTTAGTAGATTGTAAATGAAAGCCCAGTCGAACGCTACATCAGCTATGATTATGGAGTGATGCATTTTTCACTATAATTATTCGAAAAAATGTCACCGATTTGAGAAGGATATTTAAGAACTAGCATTTATTGAGTCATCGAACTCAGAAAAATCATAACGTAAAAACTTTCCCTCCTTTCACCTAATTTTGTAAAAACGTCCCTGTTCTATTTAATTAGCCAAAATTTAAAAGTTTTGCTTTCTGTTTGTATATAGTCACGTGACTCGCACAAACTTGGCATTTTCAGAAAATGGCTATCATGTTCCTAAACCCTAACTTTGAATGTTCGACTTCCTTCTCTCTCTTTGCTTCAGCTCTCATTTCCAATTCTACCCGTTTCGAGCTTCAACTATTTTCTCTCCTTCAACTCCAAGCTTTGATGAGTGATCTGTTGAGTCTCGCTTATATTTTTTTCTCTGCTCATTTCTAGCTTTACCTTCATTTTTGGGACTTGCTCTCGCGCAAGCTTCATCTGCAATTCATGGTTATTTAACTGATTTTTGTGTTACATATTTGGTTTAATCTTGAGTAAGGCTTGGTTATTTAGTTCTGTTTTACCCAAAAAATTGAATATGAGGTTCAGGTTCTTACCAATTTCAATTAGCCTAACCCAAAAAAGTATGTGATGATTGTTCTGTGACATTATGAGAATGTCTTTGTCCCTTTTAGTGGTCATAGATAGCAGTTTGGTACTTTAGTCAAAGAAAGAAACAATAAACAGTAAACAAAAATCCGGTGTGGGGTGATGGCTCTTCGTCAGATGCAAGTAAATAAGTAATTTAACATACTTCATTAGAGCACCCGCAGAGCAGGTGTGAGTGTCAGTCCAAAATCAGATGAAACCTCTTTTTTGTCTTTTCGAATAACTTTCAATTAATCGGTCGAAAATTTTATTAGTCGAAAGTTCTCGCGCGCATCTACCAATCGAGAGATCTATCGCCTGACTTTCGACTGATTAGTCGAAAGTTTCAGGCAAAAGTCGTGGTCGAGCTAATCACATGCTGACACGTGGACTCCAAATTAATTTACCCCAACTAGTTTTGATTTTCCCACACAGTATAAATACCCCATTTTCCTACATCATTTTCACCACTCCAAATCAACCAACTCAAAATTCCTCAAATCTTCCAAATTTCCCTACCTACCTATGAATCCAATGGATTTCATCGGGAATTTACTCGATCAACCAACCCCGACCAACGAAGAAATGTCTGAATTTGGGGTTCCCGAGACCCAACCTGACGATTCCCCGCTCCGATGGCAAGATTATTACCAGCCGTCTCCACCTATGACCGATCACCCTACCGACTCGTCCAGTAACCAGAGTCCATCAGTACGCGTTCGGTTCCGAGTCCCGTCTACCAACACGGCCCAACCATCAGGGTCAACCAAAACTAGAGCTCCGTGGCGGAGATGGACGGAAGAAGAGGAGGAGCGGCTCGTGAATGCGTGGCTCAACAACTCGCTCAATCCGATCCATGGTAATGCCAAAAGGATCGGATCTTGACTAAGGTGCTTCTTGAGTGGGGAGATTTTGGGATGAGGGAAAATCGTAAAAGGATGTGTTGAATTATTATTTGTAGTGTGAGTTATATGATTTTCCACTCAGGTTTATGAAAACTTTGATCCTATAATTATGATCAAATTTTGGGGTGTTTGCATTAAATGGGATGGAAATGGGGCATGAGAAATACATGCATTACTTTATCTTTAAAAAAATTGTTTATTTCGTTGTTTAGTAGTACAACAAAAGAGCTGTAAATGGGGTGTATGGGAATATAATAGAGTTGAGAGGTACTAAATTTAGGCATGGGATGTGTGATTCATTTTTGGGGTTTGCGGGTTGAAGCATTTTGACCATGATTCTTTATGATTAGTGGATAGCAGAACAATTATTGACAACATATGAGATTTTCATGCTCTGTACATAGGGAAAGAAGAGACCTCACTAACAACTTGAAGAAGGATAGTAAGTGATGAGTGTTTTGTTTGATTCAATTGACTTTATACTCGGTGCATTCTCTGGTCTTTGTAATTTGCTAGGAATTGTGAGAATTGTTCGCTTGTTCAATTTTGAGAAAAAACTGTTTGTCAATATGTTAAGCTGTTTTAGGAATTTGTTTGTGTTGTGAGTCTAGACGTCGAGTCTTAGGATTGCATTGTGTTCAGGATCATGCAATGTATGTGCATTCGTTCTTGGGAAATTTACAAATACACCCCTAACCTATAGGCCGATTTCACATAACCCCCTAATTTATCAACTTACACGAGGGCACCC
>JAYMSW010004642.1:0-10783 GCA_036897725.1 Erodium texanum | reverse complement strand
TATTTGTCAATTTTACTACCTCATTCACGTCCTTCGCAAAATTTAGGAATTTATTCATTTTATTTATTCCTTTGTTCTAACTTATAGTCATAATTTATAAAAATGTCTTTAATAATTGTTATAACATAATATTTTTTTTTTTACAGGTCTTCAAGATAACATCCCGAACCGTTTAAGTCTTGTATTTGGTCTGAAAAATCCTAAATTCGATCTTGCTGAATTCAGCGGATGAATTTTTTTAAAAGATATATTTATTTTTACACCTTCCTTTTTATAAAATGGAACATGTATCTTGTTTGTTGGTATCAAATAATGTCAAAAAGCCTCTTCTAAGATATTGAAAATAGAAGACATGATTTGAATATTAAAATCTCGGACTGCGAAGATAAATCAAGCAACGACGTGACGACAAAAGCCAGGAGAGAGCAGACAAAGCAACAAGATAGTAAATAGAATTATAAGTGCCATTTTTAGTTCCATACCCATCTCTCTGTCCCTTCATTTTTGCTCAGCAGATTGGTGCCGAGGCATGAACAGAAATGAAGGCACACCGACAGCATCTCCGGCGGCCGGCATGGCTCCGTTCATTTCACACTCGCCGGAGCTTCCCCTGATGCGCGACAAGCTCTACGCCTTGCATGGACAGCTCATGATGCTCACACTCGTTGCTCTCTTCTCTCTCTTCCTCGTGTTTCTCTTCACTCTGTCGTGTATCAAGCGCCTTGCTCGGAGATGGAATCGAACTCAACCAGAATATCCAGAGTTTAGCCCTGAAGAAGAGCAACGATATTCTTTCCTGTTTTTAAGGAAGAGGAAAAGCATGGAAGATGATGCAAGAGACCGACAAGAGCAAGAGTCACTGGATCAGCTCAAGAACAAGAATAACAAAAGTATCAGCACCAAATTTCCCTTATAGTAAGATCCATACATAGCAGAATTCAATACAGTATTAAGCTTCAAGTTTGAGTTTCTTCGATTTCCTTACCTGTGGCCATGGAGATTTCTATCTTTATTTTTTGTGGCTCTAACTCTTCTACCTGTCCTAATAACACCATTGGCTATTGAACAATTGTTAGATTCTACTATTATCTCTTCCCCTCCAAAGGCTATATATATATATATATATCACAAACCCAAACAATTTAACATAAACTCACTCTTAGGGAATAGGATCCAATAGAGATGTAGAGATCTTGAAAACAGGAAAATTTGAATCAATTGAACCTTAATATCTGCTAAGATAATTATATTTTGTCACTTCTTCAGAGAAGCATAACTACACTGTTCATTTGTCTGCGCCTGAACTACTTGATGATTCAATAATACCTTGTCTAGCTTTTATTATCTTGCAAATTGGTAATAATTCACAAAATATCGGTGGCATCAGAAGACAAGACTGCCCACCAACAAAGAAGTCAGGGGTACCGTGAGGTTGTCATCAAGCTCACTGCTTATAGGGAGTGACTCCACCAATGCAGAGGCAAGAGACACAACCAAGAAGCCCATAACCATATCCCAGCTTCCTTCAACGTACCCAAATAAAGAGAAATACCACATGTACCTGTTTCAATATTACTTTCCATTAACATACTAGATCACATGTATTGGGTTTCTAACACTTATTTGTCTAACTGATCAAGCACTTGATCTTGGGTCTATGAGACCAAGGTTTAAGTCCCAGCACCGGTATCTCTAAAGCTTTATTTTTCTCCGATTTCGGTTGAGCCTCTTTGGGCTTCTCTCTCCAACTTCGGTTGGTTTCTTTGATATCTCCAACTCTTGTTGGGTCAAGTGGCAAAAATAGATCTCCCTTCTACATAAGGGATGGTCTTGAGCCTTAATCTTGAAACATGCATTGGGCTTAAGTCAATGAAAAAGGGATGATATTCAAGCTGGAAAAACTTACCCGACAGATACTAAAAACCCGGCAGATGCCATTGCAACACTGCCAGCGATTGATTTATTTTTGTTGTAAGGAATTTTTGTGCTCCCGAACTTCCTCCCCACTATGTCTGCAAAGCCTGATTGAAGGCAATTGAAAAGATAGCATGTCTAGTTATTGCTTCATATACATGCAAATGAAGGAAAAGTACCTAGCAAAATGTTCTAGTGTTTCTTGTGATTGTACTATAGATAAACAAGGTAACTTATGTATTGGAACGAAGCAGTGAGTTAATCAATTGACAGTACCATCTCCAGCACACATGTTGCAGATGACAGCAATTGCAATTGGGGAAACTCTCCAATACAGTATACAAGCAACCATGGATGCCACAGCATAGTATAAGGATCCTTTGAGAAGTTCCCTGATGCAGAGAATAAGTCGATAAATAAAATATAGAAATGATGCTTAAATACTTCAATTTAATCTTGTCTAGACCTGAGTTATTGTATAAAGACAAGTCTTGCTTGTAAAAGTTATATGCTTTGAAGGCAACCTTAAATCTAACTGGTGAGTGCAAACCAAAATCAATTAACTTTATTAGCCTAACAAAAGAAACTAGATCAAAGAATGTTTAGAATCTGACTTAATCAATCGATGTATATTCAGCTGTATCTGTTTATAGCACATATGTAATGTCACAAATATCTTTTAAACAGGTATCCTAAACTATAGTTCTGTGAAGGATGTAACCTGTGGTCTCCATCTCTGCTAATGGAATTAACCGCAGCCTCATCTTTAGATATTCCAAGCCCTATGAGAAGCATTCTTATGATATTAATGCCCGGAATGAGGGATGCTAATAGTGGCGCCCGATCATCCGAACTGTAATAATAGTTTATTCATTAAGCAGGAATTAATAAAAGTATAGAAAATCATCAGCAGTAGAGTTCAGATAGATTTACCTGAATAGTGGCCAACAAAGCATAAAAGCTAATCCAATGCTTATGTGCACAAGCTTCCTATTCATTTTCTAAAGAAGAAAGATACAATAAATTATGAAACTCCCATAGACAAACAAGAAGAAAGAGACAACATAGTGTACAAGTTCTTGGAGCAACACAAGCTCACACAAGAATATCCACTAAATCCCACAGCAAATTCGATTTCTAAAGTTTACTTCTGATTGGCTTCCTAGTCCCAAACAAAACCCACTCTGAACATTTTCTTAATTGTTTATCTTGAGTTTTCCGATCTTGATCACCACCACCCCAGCTCACATTGTTGCTCAGTTAAACTAGGGGTTTGATTCACAATCCAACATACAACACACAAGCAATTGGAACTACAGATGCTAGAACAATTCACTCAAACAAGTAGAAAATTGAAACCCTCAAATGTCTTGAAATTGATTGGAGTAATTACTAATTACCAACAAACTAACAATATTAGAAAGAGAAAAAAAAGGAACACGGAGAATGAGAGGTGCTGAACCGATGAGAGTACAAACCTGGTCGAAGACACCTCTCTTTGCCGTTTCTTCCCAGAACCGGAGAATAGAGAGAGCGAAGGCGCCGGAGGCGGCGGTGGCGCAGATGTCGGAGGCGAGAGGACTGTCGGGGAAAATCAAGGAAGCCACCGGAGAAGTAAGATTCCGCCGTGCGCCGACAATGCACTTGCCGGAGGAGAGAGCTACGGCGAAAGGAGCAAGGAGCTGCCGAGAGAAGGAGTATGGAGTAACACGAAGGGTAGGTGAGACGAGGAGGCACAGCTTTTGAGCCATTTTTGCTTGCTATTGTGTGCAGCTCTCATCCATCTCTCAGACGTAGTCGTGATTCTGATCACTTCATAATTCCAATTCCAATTATTTGACTTTTTACACAAATGAAAACCCCACTTCCCCCAATTTTTATATCTTTATGCTACATATTTCTACTATTATTCGTTACATTTAATTTATATTATTGGTAACATCGTGTTGAACTGACTTTTTAACAAAAATAACTATAAAAAAATTAAACTCTATAAGTGGAAAATTAAATTACATTATTTCATTTAATGTCAAGTTTCTTTGGACCAATCATGATCTCAACTTCTAACTAAAGTTATAGATATGTTAAGATCCAAACTTAGAGTTTGATTATAGTTCTAATTTTGTATATGTGATTTAAGTTGATATTAGTAAAGGAAAATCCAGTTAATATATGTTATAGTTTTATTAAAATAATCACAATCTAAATATTCGAGGTTATCATCATGTTTTGAATCCTACAGGGTAATTTCAGATTTTACTACAGTAAAGGACAAAAACTTGATAAATGAGGATGAAAATAGAGTTGGCGTAATAAATCCAGAAGGCACTAAAGAGCAACTTTGGCTCAAGGTGGTCCTGTACCTGTGCGGTTGTGTGTACATTTCTTACTCTGCTTAATTAGTAATTACTTCGCTAATCAAGAATCTAATTCCAGGTTAATTTCTTTCCATTCCCTGCGATCTCTCTTCCATCTTCGCAAATGACAACAAGCCTCACATAGCTGTAGCTTCATCGAATGTGGTTTAAGATTATGAGCGTCTCATATGTCAATTTTGAATTACATTTTTAATTCTATTTATGTTATTAATTACTCCAAATACGCATTGCTTGTCACAAACATCTATAAAAAAGACAACCTTAGACACATGTGTACTGATAATTGCTGATGAAAGTCACTTTAATCGTTCTCGGACAATCATGGAGAGGATGATCGACACTGCTCAGAAATTGCGAAGCATCAAGGGCAAGGAAGCTGCTGAAAACCAGAACGGGTAAATATTTATACATTGTTTTTATCAAATTTTTTATAGATAGTTAATTTTGTTATAATTAATTTCAGGTCGTTATCAGAATTTGAACGCAAAAGACGGGAAGAGGAAGTAAGAATCCTCAAAAGGTACAATTTCTTAGTATTGTTATATATAAACGAGTCGAGTCTCTAACGAACTATTAGAAACTCATTACGGTTGATTGAGTTAGAGTTGGATTTAAGTTTATGATTAAACTCGATAAATAAGCTGGACTTGAACATGATTTATCAAAACTTGATAGGTTTGCAAGTTAGTTGAATTCTGATTAATTATATATAATATAATTAGAACATAAATTTTAGTTTTTATCAAATATTTATAGTAAAAACTAAATTAATCTAATCGAACAAAATTAAATTTGGATATTTATTTGTTAGTATAGTTATATAAACTCGTTCAAATCTGACCCAAACTGGATAATTTTTTTCCAAACAAATCAATCAGAGTCGTGACAAATAATTAGGCTCGTTCTCATCCTACATTTTCTTGTTAAATATGTTATAACATTAGCAAGTACATGTGTTTACCTTCTCTAAACTACTTGCAAATTGCTTAATTTTTAATTTTGTTAATGTTAGGCGGGAAGCATGCAAACGCTATTCACAAAAGAGTCGGCAGAAAGAGATGGCTTACTTGGATCATCTGCAAAAAGAACAAAAACGTCTCCAAGTATAAATACATATTAATCATGTTCCTGATTTTTTGTAAAATTAAATTAAATACGTAAATAAATAACTTATTATATGCAGAAGAAAATATCAATGGTGGCTCCCAAGGTTGCTATGGCTCGACACGAGAACGCAGCGATAAAGGCCGAGGTGGTGGAGAAGAAGCACAAGCTTAACAAGTTGAAGGAGACTCTGTATTTAAAAGAAGGTACATGAAATAATACATATTAAAACAAAAATAAATATAGAAATATTGGTAATCAGCTAGTTCGGTAGTAATTAATTAACTATTGATTAGTGAGTAACATTTTGTACTAATCATATTGCAGTGGAATATGAGCAGCTATCCTATTGGAAGGACCAGCGTGGGATCGAGATTGATCCTGCGGATCCAGAAATGCCAGTGCCTATATGTGATAATTGTTACGAGGCTTTGGCTCGAGCTCAACGGCACGATCAGAATCGTACGGTGATGATGGGTTTTGATCGGTCACAAATGGCAAATGGGTTTTCTGCATTTGGGGGTGCTTCTAGTTCTAGATCATAGGATTATGGTTTGATTACAACTGTAACTAATAATACTCGATTTTTTATCGAAGGTTATGAAAATTAAGGCAGAGTTTTGGATAATAAGTACGAGATTATAAGTTTCAACCCATATACTTGTAACAACAAAAATTGAACTTTTATATGCGGTTTTAACTATATCCAATTTCTTGTATTTTCAATATGAGTGCTGACATTAGCAGGTAGTATTCGTAGCAAAAGAGGTTCGACAATGTTTGTAATGTTAGTATTTTAATATGTTTATTTAATTTTCTGTTTTCATTTTCCTAAAATGCGTGTATCCATTTTTTTAAAAATGTTTATGTGTATATTGATGGACACAATAGAGAGATTTTATATGGTATAACATGATATATAATTTTTTTTGAAAAATAAAAATACAAAATTTTGCATTGGGGAAATATCAAATCCAATTTTTTGTTCTTCTGATACAAAATCTAAAGGCAGTGATTGAATAAATACACGAATGATCTTGATTTTAATATTTAAAGAGCCAATTTTACAAAACTAATAACATATTAATACTAAAATTTTCTTTGAACTTTCATGAAATTAACTATTTATTGTTGATTACATCAAACTTAATATTTATTTTGTGCTAATTTTTATTAACAAAAACCACACCCAACCTAGTACAGATTCGTTACCGTTTGAGGTTTCTATATCTAATGAAACAGGCACATGGTTTTTGTTGAGTTGCTTCATACATACTTATGTCTTTGTCACATCCAAACTGAGTTGGTAACTTTTTATTTTTTATATACACATTCAATAGGGGAAGGAGTAATAAATATAGAATTAAATAGGTTTTTGTATCCATCTAAAATTCTCCTATTTTTAATTGTTTTTTTGCACATGAGGAATTTATTTCAGTTACCAAAATTCAAATTATTCAGCAAATCAATAATTTCATTTCCAAAATTGCACTGTCCTCCTAAAACTGGCTTTTGAAAAACATGGAAGACATCAGATTACAGATTCCCAGAAAAACACACATTAATTAAGGAATAAGTTCGTATATAGTTACCAAAATAACCTGTCAGTAGTCAACAATAAAGGGGCTACAAGGTAATTTCAGGCAATTTATGTACATATAAGGGGTTAGTGTATGAGCAAAAAAAGTAGCTCCTCCCATTATTACTAAGTACCTTAATCGTAAACCATTTTATTGTCTTGTTTATTTGCAGAGAAAAAAATGGAGACTATGATGATGAAAAAGACGAATGTGCCCTTCAGCTCCGGACTTCCACCGTGTCCCAAACGACCTCCTCATCCCGACACCGATCATGCGACCAGGTTGTCGGTTTCCAAGGGGGTCCCGCCCCCGCCAATTGATCAGGCTTCTGATTCATTTGAGTTCTGGCCAAAACCATTCTCGTTTATGGATCAGGAGGGTCACCGGCACGGTCCCGGTGGTGCTGAAGAAGCCAAGCCTGGTTCTGTTGATTATGGTAATTCTACACATAATAACGAAAATGCCACTCACAGCCGAAACAACAGCAGCGAAACTGTTGACGATTTTAAGGAACCGGATCAGAATATTAGTACTGGTGATGGTGATGGTGGGTCCTGTAATTCGCATGGACCGAGTGAGATTGATATACAGTTCGAATTGGCTCGTCGGCTCCATCCAGATATGGACCCAAGAAAGCTCAGAAGGTGGTTTCATATACTTACTTTCATTGCTAAATTGCTTGCTTACTGTTAATCTTCATTTGAAACACTAAGTAATGTGCTTAATTGTAGGATTGTTACTAATCGGATCTCTGCTCAGAGGTCGCGTTTGAGAAAGATTAAGTACGTGACCAATTTGGAATACGCGAAGATGTCTTTACAAGTAAGTAGAGTCAACACATAATAGACTACACGGTAATTAATAAATTGTGAAATGAATGTGGTTTATGTTCGAGAACAGACAAAAATATCGCAGCTGGCGTTTGAGATTGCGTCGGAGTCAAACAAGAAAGAGGAATTGATAACTGAAAAAACAAGTTTGAAGGAGAGGATGTCCTTTCTTGCAGATGATGGGATGCTCAAAAATGGTATCCTCAGACTCTTAACTGAAATGTATTTATTACCCATTTGATTCATTGTATCTATCTCTAGTTAATTAATTAATTTTAAGTTTGGGTTACAATTACTAATTTATTGCAGTTGAGAAGAAATTGCTGACAAAAGAAGTAGACAGGCTAATACAAGTGCTGTTGAGGCAGAGGCAAGAACAAGAAGTAGACGTGCCCGATCTCAATTTTCAATACACGGCTCCGCTGGCCACAGGTAAAATTTACAAACATTTCCCTTTATTTAAATTAATATGCTAATTAATGAACTGATATAGGGCAAGACAGGGAGGAGTATGCAAACATGTTGGAGCAAGAACCGGAACTGGAATCATGGGTCGGGTCGGAAAATAATAATTGTGCTTCGGATCAGTACGATGAGCTGCAACAAATGGCCATGTTTTGGTCGGATCCGACCAGGAGCTATTGCGGCGTAGGAACAGGAGGGGAGGGTAATGGATCTGCGTCACTGTCCCACAAGTATAACGGAGTTGATGATGTCATGATCAAGTGTGAGACGACCCAGGACTTGTTGTCAATAAAGTAAGATGCTAGTAAAATTCAAAATAGGGGGAATTAGATGCTCAATTTAAAATTTGTAGCAAATAGCAATCAGAATTTAATTTCTATAATTAATAAGATTCTTGGTGGGTAATGTTTTTCTTTGTGCATTCGATTTTGTATGATTGTAATGTGTGTTTGTATTTTGTACATTTTATTTGGTGCAGTGCATAAAGAAGAATTTGAAAAATTATGCCTCATAACATACCTTATTTATTTTATATACTCCAATCTTTAAAAATTTGAAAAATATGCTTCTTATTTATATTAGAACAAAAATACCCTCATTACTACTTTTTTGTTAAAGTAATTTTCTTTTTACTATTTACCTTCATCGAATTTATGTTTTTATTATTGTTAATTTCTTTTCATTAATTTTTTTTACTAAAACCTTTTATTAAACTAAAATATATTTTATTTAGGTACACTTTAGATTCTTTTAATGTTTAAACAATTTTGCTAATAAAATAGATATTCTTTGTTAAATAATTTTACTAATAAAAAAGAAAATTGATTTAATAAACATTAATGAGGGTATTTTTGTCTTAATATAAATAAGAAACATATTTTTAAAATTTTTAAAGATTGGAACATATAAAATAAATTAGGCATAGTTTTTCAAATTCCCCCTAACAGAAACTGTAAAAACCGGTTACATAATTTAACAGAAAAAATATTTATTGTAGTTGTTTAGCTTCGATTTGTAGCATCATCTGATAAATTTAACAGAAAAATTATTTATTTGGACACGTGAGATGAAAAAAATATTTATGTAATGACATAATTGGCCTTATCCCTTATCTATATAGGGTAAGTTTGTGCTATGCTTATAAGACTAAACATGGAGAAGATTGGGGTCACTTACGTCATTACAGAAGAAAAAAAAATCAATCTCACGTGTGGATCGCGTATCTAAATAAATGATATTTACGTGATAGTTCTCGGTTTAATTTTTTCGTATCAACAGCCGTTTTGACTTATCGCGTAATGAAAAGAAAGCATTAAAAAAAACATTACAGCATCATCATGATAAAGAACACCAGCACCACCGGAAGCAAAGTTGTAGCCGAAGGTCCCATTAGCTTCTGGCTGTAGGGCCGGTGGAAGTATAGGCATATCTTCATATTCAGCTGCATATATGCAATTACTAATTAATCAATAAAATAAAAAAATTAAATAGTTATTTACCAATGAAATCAGGTAGTAGCAAGCCATCTGAGTACCTCCCCGTTGCAGTCTTATAGGAGCATCCATAAGGGTAGTGGTTCGCCACATCGTAGATCGTCGGAGTGTAGTACTGGTTGTTTCCGGGATCAAAAAGTGAGTCTCCGAACACATACATAGTCTTTGCTACTGCTTCACCTTCAAGAAATGCTATTGAACTAAATAATAATAACAAAAACACGACAACGTAGATTGAACCCGCCATATTATCACAACTTTATATATATAGATCTTTGGAAATCATTTGTTCTTCTTCCTTGTTGTCAATGTGTTTGTGGCCTTTATATAGAAATATTTTGTTCGGATATGGTCGGCGTGGCCTAAACTAGACCAGCGGATTTTTGTATATGTGTACGAGTTATTTTTCACGATAAGTGTGTTGATGTTGGTTTATGTATCATGTCTCGTATGTATGCCATCTCCATATTCTTTCTTGGTTGAATAATGGTATAGTCTATATATAGATGTTTAATTTTAAATGTGTGATGGCGTTAAATAAATTTTATATTAAACAAAACGATTATTTTAGAAGCTAAAATCATACCAGACTATAAAATAAATAACTAGTAATCGTGGAACTCGAGTATATATATTGAAAATTTATTTATATTATTAGGAGCAAAAATAACACCAACAAACACGTACTATATATATATATATATATTGGAATATGATGATTTTATTACTCTCAGGCAATGTCAACGGACACAATAGACATAAACTCCGGTGATGACACATCCATCACTCGGCCACGTCTACAAAAGAAAGAGTATACGATGCCAAATAATGGGTCACTCTATTAGCTGACCTCCGAACATGAAAAATACTAGCATCTGAAATACCTGAGGGAAGAGCCTGACAATCCTCAGCCAGATGACCCAGGATAGAAGCCGGACGGCTCGAGTTCTGGATAAGAGAACTCGCAGTCAAACAATCCGTCTCAGCATCCACTCGCTCCCAGCCTTTATCGCGGATCC
>JAYMSW010004641.1:0-10785 GCA_036897725.1 Erodium texanum | reverse complement strand
GCAGACCTGGGCCCAGCCGCTGCAGGAGCAACAGATCCGTAAGTAACATTATGTGTACTGGAATTAGATGTATGTTCAATCGTCTTATTATTGATTATGTGTCATTTTAGTATTTTGTGAGTTCATTTATTTAGTAAATATCAATTTTATCCTTTATATTCATTTTTCATACTTGATTGGGGTGTGATCCAAGAATGTACCGATCCCAATAATTATAACCCATATTTGTTAAATTATTTTATATTTTTGATAATTTTTTTAAATTATCTTAAAGTCTCCAAGTTATTATTATTTTTTATATTTTTTAGATGAGACAGATATTCAACATGAATATTCAACATAGTTTTTCTCTGACTTGGTATTGATAGGTCAAATTTTAACTACCAATTTAATCTTCTTCTACTTTTCTCTTCCGTAAAACCTTATTTATTAATATTGTGGATTCTTTGTTGCAGGGCTTACGCGGACCAAAGCGGAGTTATGGGCGTTGAGCAGGAGCGGGTGCACCTGCAAAATAAATAAGTAAAATATGTTAATAGCAAGTAAATAGTAATAAGATGATTAATTAGAATAAATATAATTAATTTATTATGACTGATTACCATAATTAATTTTAAAGATTCCTTATAATGCTCTTGTAATCTTTTTTTTCCGGCGGGGGGTCAAATCTTGTAATCTTTTATATATAAGCACATGGAGTATTTAAATAACATCAAGTAAAACATTGCTTTACATATTTTACATGGTACTAGAAGTACATTCAGTTTGTAACATGAACCCACCTAGCTTGTAACTTGGAAGCCACTCAGTTTATAACTTGGGAATGCCTAATTTATAAATTGAAACATACGCAGATTGTAACCTGAACACATCCAGTTTATAATCTGAACACACCCAATTTATAATGTGTAACAATATAAAATATCGCAATTATCCCCATGAAAGTTCTGTTGTCTAACATATGAACAACTAAACAAACTGGCCTTTTAAAAAAAGAGAAAAAAACATTCTCAAGCTACCAGGAAGAAAATGGTAGCAAAGGAAACAAGTATCCCGATGTTCTCTCTGATTCTTTTTTAGATCCTTGGATTAAACAACATTATCGAGGCACACATTGCGCCGTGTATCCCTGGGGCCAATGCTGGAGCAATTACTGGAGCAGTAAGTATTATAACATTAGTCTTTTGTAAGTTCATTTATTTAGTAAAATATCCTCCATATTCATGGGGTGGGATTGGAAAATGTACCGATCCAATAATTATAATCCATATTTATTAAATTATCTTAAAGTCTCTATCTTATTTTCTATTTTACTTTAGATAAGACATATTTTAAACATGATTATTCAAGGTAGTCTTTCTCTTACTTAATATTGATAGGTCGAATTTTAATAATCAACTTAATCTTTTCTCCCGTAAAACCTTAAGTATTAATTTTATGAGCACTTTGTTGCAGGAGTTTTGGGGACCAAGCGGAGTCATGGACGCTGGACTAGGAGCTGCTGCAGCGATGCATCTGCAAAGAAATAAAATATATGTTAACGATGATCAAATCATAAAATAATCAAATTTCAGAATAAATATGATTGATTTATTCTGATTTGAATTTAATAAAGTATATAATTTTGAATATTATGTATTCTTTATCCTTTTGAATGCTATTATAATATTCTATTTATGTATAAAAGTATAGAGTACTTTTCATCGAATATATATTAATCAAAACACTATCTTAAATAGTAAAACTGAGCCTCCACTTATCAGTTCGAGCTTTTAGGTGAGCCGAGCCTTAATATGGTATTCATAACATCAGCTTAAATAACAAGGCTGAACCTCCACCTACTATATATGTACATAGTTTCAAAACTCCCGGACCCAGTTATGATCCTTAACTAATTCCTATATCGAATATATGTTAAACACATCACTACCTTAAATAACAAGGCTAGGCCTCCACCTATCAGTTCGAGCTTTTAGGTGGGTCGGACCTTAATATGGCATTCACAACATCAACTTAAATAACAAGACTGTACTTCCACTTACAATATATATATATATATACATAGTTTCAAAACTCCCAGACCCGGTTATGATCCTTAACTAACTTTCATGAATCCTCAGCTTTGCCTACTTGCTAGCTTATGCTTCTGAAAAGTGGGCAAGATGTTTCTAGCACATATTTGATCCATATTTTTAGTGTTTCGTTTCTCTTATGTATTACAGTCATCGACCACATCTGTTCACAAGCGTAATCGTAATCCACCTTCTACGTCATCATTTTCGCCGTTAACTCAAGATGGGATGTTGTTTGCATTGTGGGTCACGAGATAGTGTTTGTATCGTCGGTCGTGAGAAGAGATGTTGTTTCTACCGTCCGTCAGAAGACGAGTAAACTTTTGCATTGTTAACTACGAGACGAGATAGTGTATGCTGTCGACTAAAAAAACAAGTAGCTATATAATTATACACCACCCAAAGGTATTTGACGTAATCGTCCAATTAATCAAACACTTCGTCTATAAACGTTACAATGGAAAGATCCTTGACAATTTGTCGGTGCTACCGAATCAATCAAACACATGCAAAGTTAAATATTCACATTCAGCTGAACCAAAGACTTGCAGATAATTGAAATATTTTAGGGCGTGGATTGAATGAAGTGTGTAGTTGGCTCTCACCTATCATTCTATTTTTATCATTTCAGCAACACATTGAGGGCAAGGCCAACGTAGCTCTGGTACTAACCTTGTCACGTCGGTATTAGTGGGATTAGCGTATGGTCTGAGTATTAGTGTCAAGAAAAAGGAAAAAAAGGTCACTGGTCAATACGGGGGTCCATACTTACTTCTTTTTAATATTTTTTTATTTTTCAAAAATCAGAAAAAAGAAATGAGAGAGAAGTTGACGTGTCACTATCGCATTGGCCACCGTGTTGATTTCTATGCCCTTGACATCGCCTCCACGTGGAAGATGGTGTTGGACCGATATCGATACTGATCAATACCGACAATTCTCCAACACCAATACTAACGAGTTAGCACGGCTTCGGTGGTCTTGCCCTGTATAGAGATATAGCATGTCATTTCATTGATCTTGACGTGTGAATTTGACTGTATCATAATTTTAGTCTCGATTTTTATTGGTTTGGTGAATCTTTAACATTATGAAAGTAGATCACTAGTTTGCCATGGTTTCCTGGATGAGCCTCTCACAGGATGAAAGAGTCGGCTCCGTTGGGGTGGATACCCGATTCAAGGTTTCGGAAAATATAGATTTGATAGAAATAATAATTATTACCGTTAATATTTTATAGGCATAATTTACGTGTCACCTAACAGTTAAATTAGACTAGACAATACAATAAAATACACTTAAGACAATCCAAAACAAATACTACAAATATCAACTATTGTTGTCGCCAAAACTCGAGCTCGCCAAAAGAAATAATTCTCTTCACCATGGATTAACTTTGCCGGGTGAAACGGGGAGAGGCCTGGTCATGAAAATGGGCCCAATTCCAAGCCCAATACCGGCCCAACCTCCACTTGGCACTTCACTCTAAAAATGTCATTTTCCAACGAACTTACATAGTCCACAATTTTTTCTTCCACACAACTTGCTTTGGTTTTCCCTTCTCTGCTTCAAAGACCGGTAGCTTGCACCTGTCTCCAACCCTCTGGTCGTTTCTTGATTCATACACTTCTTCAACTCTGTTCTTTGATTGCGAGGTCTGGCTTTCTGGGTTCATATCGTTCTTCTCCTTAGCTTTCTTGCTCGAATCTGGTGAGTCATCATTTCTTTTCTCTGTTAATTTTAATGGGTACAATCTGGTTTTTCAATTTGAGCTCTACTTTTTCTTGATTAGTGATCTTCTTGACTCTTCTTCATGCAATTTCCTACAACACCTTTTGCAAGAAGTGTGAGGTAAGAATGATGGGAGCAACAGTCCAAAGTGAAAATATGTATTATGTTGAATTTTAGAAACTCAGAACTTTAGAAGCACAGTTAAGTCTTTTATAATATAAAATCATAATAAAGCTTTTAAGTGAGCTGGTATTCTAATGTAATATCAGAAATGGTATCTTATGAACACAAGTTTAGATCTCACAAACTACAGAAATATCTATTGGGTCTCTTATTATGTCTTTCCTCCAAATCTTTATCTCTTTTTTCAGTGAGCTCTCATGTTCTCACCCATTTTCCGACATTTCACATCCAGATCCGGAAACAAATTTGTCTGTGAAAATATATATGAGAATATAAAATCAAAATTGTGCTTTCAATCAGAAATAGTATCTTATGAACACGAGTTCAGATCCCACAAACTACAAAAATATCTATTGAGTCTCTTATTATGTCTTTCCTCCAAACATTTATCTCTTTTTTCAGTGAGCACTCATGTTCTCACCTATTTTCCTACATTTCACATCTAGATCCGGAAACAAATTTGTCTGTGAAAACACATGTTAAAATATAAAATCAAAATTGTGCTTTCTACTATTCGCTTAATTTTTTAGTTGAGTTATTCCTCTGCAACCGTTTAGAAGTAGATAAACTCGGTGGGTAGATGCATTTAGCTCCTTCGGTTACCAATATCTACATTCATAGATATGAAACTTCACTTACATTATTTGCAACTTAGCTTCTTTTGTAGATTGAATGGTTACAATTTTGTGTGAGATATATGTGAAAGTCACACTTTTGTCTATACTTTCACAGGAGAGAAACATGACAAACCAAGTGGTGGTTCCACAAAGTGTGGACAGGATTAGTTCTTTGCCCGATGGAGTTCTTCAGCACATCTTATCTTTTCTTCCCACAAAATACGCGGTCGCTACCTGCGTCTTGTCGCTCAGGTGGAGGTATCTCTTTCCCTTCTCGCACGATCTTGACTTAGACGATTCATTAGTCTTCAATCCTCGAAACAATGATCGTGCCTCGAACCATCATCAAACCAACCATTTTTTAGATTTTGTGGACAAATGTATCATGCTCATGAACATGACTCGTGTTCATAAACTCCGCTTGCAATGTCACCAATATGTCGACATTTCTCGTATTAATTCGTGGATTTCTGCTGCACCATTGCGTTATGTTGAAGAGCTTGATGTGTACATTAGTTCGGGCGAACTTAAGATTGTGCCTTTATGTGTCTTCACTTATAGTACATTGGTAGTGTTGAAACTTGGTACAGGGTTTTATCTAAATGTCCCTTCCTCTGTTTATTTGCCCTGCCTCAAAACGCTTCATCTCGATTCCATTGTCTTCCCCGATGATACCTCAACTCGTAGGCTCTTCTATGGCTGCCCCGTGCTCGAAGATTTGGTAATCCTAGGATGTTCCATGAGAAACATCCATGTGTTCAACTTGTCTTCTCGTTCCCTTAAGAGACTCACTATGCACAAAAACGACCCTGAGTTTTGTCATTACCACTTAGTACTCGATGCCCCGAGCCTTGAGTACATTCAATACACCGAATGTGGAGGAGACAGCTATAGTTTCGAGAACCTTGTTTGTCTTAGCGAAGCTAATGTTTCCATTTTTGGAGTATACGATGATCAAATAGAGCCTCTTCCCGGGTTTTTCCAAGGGATCACAGGCGTCCAGTCGTTACATTTATCTAGCCCGATTGGAATGGTTAGTACGACAAAAATTGTTATTTCTAGTTATAAACTATATTTGTGTCGTGTGAACTAACATTTGTTTATTTCTATGCAAAGTATCCTCAAACGACATGGTTTGGACAGTTTGAACTGCCTCGATTTGAGAACTTGACCCATTTGAAGCTAGTTTATAACGAAGATCTTGGTCGGTCCTTGCTACTATTTTTTCTCCATGCTTGTCCAAATCTACAGGAAGTTGCCTTTGAGGTATGATCACTTGTGATATATTTTGTGATTTTTTTTTTGTCAGAAAGAAGGGAAATGTTATATCGTAAGTATATGGATTGGAATCAGTAATCTCATGCTTATAACATGAGGCATCTGTCAATTTACCCCAACATTTGATATTTGGTGATTTTAAGGTACATTTTTGGTCACTCATCTATTCTTATGTTACTAGGGGATCATATTTTCGGATTCATGTCGCTACATTGTTGAGTGGTACCAAGTTTATCGAGATGTCCCGTCTTGTATGTCATCCCATCTCAAGGTGGTTGAGTTAATGTCGACCGAGAATGCAACAAAGCTGCCCGAGCTGTGGTACATCGAGCATTTTCTGAAGAATGCTAGTGTATTGGAGACGATGAGGATAGGTTTCGGGTCTGATAAACGTTACCATCGAAAGATCCTCGAGAAATTGTTGATGTTGCCAAGGTTGTCGGAGGCATGCAAGTTCGAATTGATATGAGATTGCTGTTCTGCTGATAGCAACATTTAGTTGAGGCCAAGGCTTGCAGTAAACTTGAATTTATTGATTGAGTGTACTTGTTTATATAATAGTTTAATGTAGGAAAAGTATTGGGAAGTCGTATTTGACGAATTCAAAACCAACAATTCCAATCTCAGTGTCATTCCATTATAGTGTGTAAATGAAATAACACTTCCTAAAGTAAAGAGGTCAATCGCTTCAACACATGTTATTTAAAGGTTGAGAGGGGATGACATTGTGGTCAACCCAATTACCAAGCGGTGAAAATGGTTGAGACATGGTACAAGAGGGAGAAAAGAAAATTTTTCCAAAAAATGATGGTGGGTGCTAGTCAAAGACAACTTGAAGTGGAGCGGTTGGACCAGATTGAACCGTGAAAGTATTCAAGGTTTGGTCAAGCGAATAAAGTTAGACGAGATCGAGTCCTATTCAGTATGAAGGTTTGGTCAAGCGAACAAAGTTAGAACAACACAACTATCAAACAACATAGTTGTGGGAAGGTTATTTTAATCGTGATATCTAATATAATACATTATCGATATTTAGTTGAAACTTATTTTCGATTTAACATAGCTGTGGGAAAGTTATTTTATCCAAGCAATGAGTGACCTTCTCAATAATGAACTGGCACTCTAACAAATGTTGTGATAAGTTCCTTAGATAATAAGTTTTGTTTTTGAAGAAAATAGACGATTTCATTAGAAGGGAAAGCCGTCGCAACAAAGGAGAACTAACTGTAGTGGAAAACCAATCCCGACCAAGATAGGTCATGTTAGACTAGGATTCGCGTTGTGAAGGAGATTACATTTGAAGAATTGCCAAAAAAATATATATATGAACTATGCAGAAGTCCCAATAAGCAATAGTAAAAAGAAGCCATACATAAAAATAAGCTTAATAGCACAATAATTGTGCATAAAAAACGCAATAATTGCACATTTAAATCGAACTAAATTAACACCTTATTGACGACTACGCGCCACATGCACCGTTGCCCCGACGTGCCTCAGAACCAACGGTCACGCTCATTTTCCACAGATACAAATAGAGAAACAGATATGATGAGAAGCAACCCCCAACAAAGAAAAGCCAAACAACAACAGAACACCGACAAAGCGAAACAAGTAGACACGTCTGCCGCTTCATTTGCCTTGCCTCAAAATCCTCCATCTCGAATCAATTATATTTTGGGGTAGAAGTGAAGCTTAAGCGATTCAGAGGCTCGTCTCTAAGTGTCCTGTCCTCGAAGATTTGTTAATAGTGAGATGTGATATGAAGAAGATACGTGCATTGTATCTGTCTTCTCCTTCCCTTAAGAGATTGATCGTAGACAAGCCTCACCGTTACACTAGTTACAAATTAGTACTTCGTGCACCAAGTCTAGTGTACCTGAAATTTGCTATGTGCATCGGAGAAGGACATGTTTTTAAGAACCTACATTCTCTTTGTGAGGCTCATGTTCATGTTTCGCATTTGTTGGAGGGTCGAATAGCCCAACGTGAACTTTTTGAAGGGATCGGCAATGTTCAGTCACCATACTTGTATGATAATGTAGAACAGGTTAGTTTCTGGAACTTTACCCGTGTTTCAGACATTAGGGATAATTGCAAAAACTTACCCTGTATTATGCAAATTCTGCAATTCCAAACTCCATTTAAAGTATGGTTGCATTTTCTTATCGTGCAGAACTTTTAAACTGCATCGTCTGTTAAATCAGATTGGAAACACTACTTAAAACCCTCACATAATTGGCATGTGGTGTTCATTTCGGCATTATTTAAAAAATTCGCCTCACATGTCAGTCAGATGAGGCTTTAAGTGGTGTTTTCCATCTGATTTAATAAACAGTGCAATTTTAAAGTTCTACACAATAAGAAAATAAAACAATACTTCGAAAAGGGTAAAGAATTGCAAAACTTGCACAACAGGTGATAAGTTTTTGCAGTCATCGCTAAACTATAATCAAGTCATGTTACACAAACTAACAATCATTTTTTCGTCTTTGTAGCTTCTTCTAACGACATCGGATGAACTGCCTCTACTTAAGAACTTGACTAATTTGGTGCTTAAAATTCCATCATTGACCAAATTGTCCGGGGTGATAAATTTCGTCCAATGTTGTCCAAATCTTGAAGAACTTGTCTTAGAGGTAGGGCTTGACTATGTCCATATAATTTTGTATATAAATTTTTTTTTGATAGAAATTTTTATTGATATGAGAAAAAGAACTCCCAAATAGAGGATCCGATTACACACAATTATCATCATTGTTATTTTGTTAGGGAAGCATACGGGGAGGAAAAGAAGACGGGTGCAGTTAGGTGCCTTCTCGTCTCAAGGCCATCGAATGAAAGCAGCTAACCGAGAAGATATGAAATCGCTTGAGTATTTTTTGAAGAACGCTAACATGTTGGAGAGGGTACATGTGCATTTTTACTCGTATGATCGGCTATCACATGGCGAGGTCAGTGAGAAATTGAAGATGATGGAAACGATGAAGAAACTGGCTAAGGCACCAAATCGATCTAAAACATGTGAGATCATAGTCTTCTTAGCTAAGTGTCTAGAGGAATGGAGTAAAGGTTTCACAATAAAGGAGTAAGTTTTGTTTTGAAGTCACTTATAATTTTCTTTGGAACATGAGTAGTATTTTTATTTTCCGCTGACGATGATGGAAACAATGAAGAAACAGGCCGAAGATGGAAACAACGAAGAAACTGGCCGAAGAAATGATTGTTCATCTCTGGGAAGAAGAAATGATAAATGAACAATGGTAATTAAAAATTAAGACGATCTTAGAGCTCGCATAACACTGAAAGACATGGGCATCAGGCCAAATCAATAGCCAAAAAAGACAAAGGTAGCGGGAAAATATACATTACCTCAAGCAGTTTATTCTGTCAAGCCGTAAAAACATGGAGAAATATTTGAGAGGGTTGCACGAATTATGTCCCAAGTGGATATGCAGCTAGCCTTCATGGTAAGGTCAACTTGGAAGATAAAGAAATTTTTAGGACTTAAGACGTATGACTGTCACGTGTACTGCTTCAATGCATACTTCTAATAATCACACGTCCGTATGTTAACTCACACGTTACAGATACCCTGATGGAGTTGGACAGATGGCTCCAACAGTTATGCTCCCAAGAATTGACCAGATCTGACAACTAACAGTTGTATAGAAAAATAGTTTTGATTACATGCAAATTGGACACTATCATCATCCATATGTATAGGCACCTTCCTAAACAAATTCTTATGTTGGGCAAATATCATCTCCAATTTTTTTAAGCAGAAGTATTTTATTGTAACATTTATATCTAACCCAACAATATAGATAGTCTTTATGTGGAGTACGTTTGTGGCATTCTTAGAAGAAAAAAATGTTATTGAAGTGTTTGATTAATTCAATGATGTAGATTCTTAATGTCCACTTTAAAGAAAAGATTATGGAACGCTGAGGTTTAGGAGTAAATAGTTACTCATCTTTTGGTTGACGGTATAGGTATTATCTCGTCTCATAACCGACAGTGCAAATAGATTTCATCTCGTAGCCTGTAGTGTAAACGGTTATTACTCTTGTGATTACAGTGCAAACAACCTCTTATCTCACGACCGAATGCAAAGTTATGGATTCATAAAAGCTAGTTAAGGATCATATCCCATAATTCTGGTACCATGTAAAATATGTAAAGCAATGTTTTACTCAATACTCAATATGCTTATATATAGAAGATCATAAGATTTGCTTCCAAAAAAAAAAGTTACAAGAGCATTATAAGGAAAAAAATATTACATAATAGTTAAAATTAAATATCATAATCAATCAGAATAAATCAATTATATTTATCCTAATTAATCATTTTATGATTTAGTTACGGTCAACATATTTTTTATTTACTTCGCAGGTGCTCCCGCTCCAGCTCCAGCACCCATGACTCCACTTTGATCAGCGTAAGCCCTACAACAAAGAGTCCACAAAATTAATAATTATGATCTTTCTCAAAAGAAAAAGGATTAAATTGATGGTTAAAATTCAACCTATCAACACCAATTCAGAGAAAAACTATTTTCAATATTCATGTTCAAAATCCGTCTCATTTAACACATAAAAAATATTAATAATAAGGTGGAGACTTAAGATAATTTAACAAACATGGATTATAATTATTGGGATCCGTACATTTTCCGATCTCACCCCGATCGGGTATGAAAAATGAATATGAAAGATGAAGTTGATATTTTACTACATGAACTTACAAAAGACTAACATAACACGTAATCAATAATAAGACGATTTAACATACATCTAATTCTTGTACACATAATGATACTTACGGATCTGTTGCTCCTACAGCAGCTGCTCCAGCGTTTGCCCCAGGGGTGGCCGGGGCAGCGTGTGCCTCGACAATGT
>JAYMSW010004640.1:0-10786 GCA_036897725.1 Erodium texanum | reverse complement strand
GAAGGGGTATAGCTAATCCCGCCGTTAGGACTCGAATCCTGGTTAGAAGGACCAAGGTTCAAGTGCCTTTACCACTAGGCTAACCAGCTTTGGTGACTTATGATAATTAATGATCTTGCCCGAGGCTTACTCATAAGTATTAAGGATTTGTTTCACCCTCTGGACCTCCTCCACTAAAGCGTCACAATATAAGTAGCTATTGTCTGCAAAAAAAAAAAGGTGTGACACTACAGGAGCACCATATGTTATTTTGATGCCATGTAATAAGTTTTGAGTTAAAGAAGTTTTGGTAAGAAAAGATAATCCTTCAGAACAAAGTAGAAATAAATAGGGTGACAAGGTGTCCCCTTGTTTGATACCTCGCCCATGTGAGATAGGTCCCATGCTAGTGCCACTAGTGTTAATGGTGTAAGAAACCGTGGACATGCACTGCATAACAAGATGTATCCATGAAGCTTCAAATCCTAATTTCTCTATAATCCGAGCCAAAAAGGACTACTCCGCTCGGTCGTAGGCTTTACTCATATTGAGTTTTATAGCCATAAACACCTTTCGCCCGACCGATCTCCATTCAAGTAGTGCAAGACCTCACAAGATAGAATTATATTATCCGTAATCTGTCGCCCGAGGATGAAAGCACTTTGGTTCTTCGAAATTACCAAGCTCATGAGTGGTTTAAGCCTATTTCCAACACCTTTTAGATCACTTCAAAAAGAATATTGCACAGTGGTATGGGTCTCAGGTCACCCACTACCTCTGGGTTCTGTTTCTTGGGGATCAAAGTAAGGATTGTATTATTCAATTGCCTCGGCATGACTCCTATAGCTTGAAATTTCTGAATCTCCTGGACTACATCACTTTCGACCACATCCCAGTAGCTTTGGTAGAACGATGGGTTGAGTCCATCAAGACCCATGGACTTCACGGCTTAGAGGACCTCTTCAACCAAGACTTGCATGAGAAGAGAAGCCGAGTGCTCTAGGAGTATCACAGGTTCAATGTGGTTCAACCATGTTCCTAAGTTTGGGTTTGACGAAGTGAATAGATTCATGTAATTTTCAAGTATCATATTTCCCAAACCACCCGTCCAATCCACCCATTCACCCGTAGCATTTCAAAGCCGACTGACCTGATTAAACGGATCTCTCTCCTTTGTTGTTACGAGGAAGTACTTGGAGTTCTTATCACCCTCTCGTAACCATACTTGTTTAGCCCTTTGGCGCTAGTACATTTCTTTTTGGATGAAAGCTTCACTAACAATCTTCTAGTGTTGCTTGAATTCTTGCAAGCCGTTTTGATTGGTCCTATTTCTCAATTGGTTTAGCTTGGATGATGAATTTTTTATGGTAGTAGTCCAGACCAGTCCTTGTTTCCAGCCCCAAGGTGCTAGCTCATCACCTACTACTCTTATAGGTTCAGCTAAAGATTGTTGGAGAGTCGTCTCCCATACTTTAGTCACCAACTCTTGGCAGCCCACTTCCTTCCCCCCATGCATTCCCATACCGGAACCTTCTAAATTTTGGACTTATACCCCTGTACTCCGTTTTGAGGATAATCAGGTTGTAGTCTGACACCAGGACAATTCCCAAGTTCTTCACTCCCACTTCGGGAATAAGTCACGCCATTGGTTATTGCCCAAGACTCTGTCTAATTTGATCTCCGTCCATTGTGGAGTGCCCCTCCCTTTCTCCATGTAAACGAGTGCCCTCTCATGGGGATTTCATGCAATCCACCGTCAGTTATCGCATCCCTATAGCCTTCAATTAGAGAGTCTGGGTATGGGTGACCACCTCGCATATTTGACTAAGACAGGATATTATTGAGATCTCCCAAAATGCATCACGGTCCCGTTGTTTGGCCTGCTAGTCTCCTTATTAAATCCCATGTCTCATGTCTTCTTTGCCTCATTGGTTCTCCATAAATACCCAATCATATGAACCTCCTGTCATTATTAACCTGTATCATCATATCAATGTGCCTCGGGGAATATCTAAGAATTTCCATATTCCCTTTCACTTTCCAGAATATAGCCCGACCTACTCCTATTTCCTCCCCCTCAAATCTTAGGGCCTTGTCATAGTGTAAGGCACATCGTAGTCATTCAACTGTAAATGTTGATACTCTTGTTTCACACAGGAATAGCACCTTCGGATCTTGGAGAGAAATCATCTCTTATAGGAATTGTTTGGCCTGTGGGTTCCCAAGCCTTCCATAGTTCCATGCCATGATCGAAATTTATATCGGTCAGACTCCTTCCCAGAGCCCGTCGATATATCAAGGTGGTCCATGACCATAGTGTATCATCATCCCCATTAGTCCCACCTTCGTCTTCCTTATCAACAGTCTCTAAACCCTTCCAATGTCTCTTTGGGTCTTGAGCCATGCTAACTCGATTATTATAGGTCCTATACTGGGTCGAAATATTGAGGTCCTGGAGAATTCCCCGAGAAGAGCCAATCCTAGTATTTTCTCGAGCCAAAGTCGAGGTCCCTACCGGCCTCGAGTACGTTACTAGCCTCCTCGAGGTTCTAGTCAACAAAGTTTGGGTCTAGTGTGTCTGTTCAGCTTGTGTGTCACAATTTGATGACTCACGCAACCACTTCGGTCCCCAAAAACCTATGATTTCTCGGCATTGCTCTCATCCAGACTCTGTATGGGTGGCTTGTTATGTCATTGGGAATTGATGAAGCCATTGCACAACCCATCTCCGAGTGCCCCATTATCCTGCACACAAAGCAAAAAGTTGATACTCTTTCATAATGAAAAGTGACCCATCCTATAGTACCGTCAGGCTTTCGAACTCTCATCTTTCGCCGGAGTGGTCTGTTGATCTTGAACCTCACCCTGACCCTCATATGATCTTGCCAAACTGCTCGAGAGTTCTGGGGATCTGATGCCACGAAGGTCCTGAAGGCATTTCCAAGCATCTTAATTAGCTCAAGGGTAACTAGGTTCAACCATATATCGTACACTTGAACCCACATATCCAGATTCTGAAATACCACTTCCTTAGGGTTCTACCCGTCTCCGAGTTTCTCAATGAGCAATTGAAGTTTGTTACACGACCACTGGCTGCCGTCAATAACTCTCACCATGTCCACTTCCAAACTAAAGTGGAATATGTAGAGATTGGCCTCTTGCTCTTTGATATACACCTTGTTGTTTGGCTTCCAGATGCTAGTCAGATTATGCTTCATGTTTTGGAAATCTGGTGCCCACTTATACATAAAAGAACCTACCATGACCCACTGGTCCTCCCCTCCTCCTACTACTGCCGGGTTAAGGATCAGGCCTCCATCATCATCGTCTAGGTTAAAGCATTTCCATTGGTTATGCAAACCCTCAATCTAACCCTCCTCTATCTCCGAGCCTTATTCAGTTGAATCGCAACCCTCTTCTCACAACATGTAAACTCACTACCAGATTTGCAAACAACTACCGACCAGCTGCATGCCAAAACTACCGAAACCCTAACTCTCGATAACGAGATACGTTGAGAGACCTCAGTACTCTAAAAATTTAGTCATTGTATTTGATGCAAAGAATAATCTATTCAATCAGATTTGGATTTTAAAACAAAAAATAACACTAAATTCTACCTAAATAAATTTTACTTTACGTCAAAAACATCATGAATCAGATTTCTCGTGAATTGGTTTCGACTCAGAAAAAATTTCAATTCGTAAATAATTAAACATACACAATTAGTTTCAAAATAAAATAACCATTAGGCTTGAGGAAGCAATTGTCAGAGTTCAAAATCAAAGAGTTGGACGGTTGCGGATTACATGGAGCAAAACAGAGGGCTACCATTACCATTTTGGCATTGGATAGAGACAATGCCAATCTGCCATCGTTTGAGTGGACGAGCATCTTCGGATCCTCCTTCAGATTCATGCCTTACCCATCCGATTGAAAACCCAATCTAGACAAAGAAGACAAGTTGCATGTTTCTCCGAACCAAATGGTTGGGCTTCATGTTTATCTGAATTACAAATCTGAACAAAAAAAAAGTCGATGTTGTCATGTTGAGCCATCCCATCTACATCGTGACCCTCTCATGTTGATGACGAGTCATGCATTTCATCCAGATCTTCTCACTGTCAGATGCTGAACGACTCAAGCCTTCTCCATCGAACCATCTGAAGTGAGCATGATATGCAACATCAACTTCTCCGGTGGTAGGAGAGTGAGAATTGGCTTGGTAAAGATGGAGAGGGAGAATCATCCAAATTCCCTCATTGTCTGCTTAAGGTTAAAGTTTGAAATTTAAGTTATAGAGCCAATGTTTCAATTGTTGGATTTAAAGTTAAAGGTTAGGGTTTCAATTGTGAGGGCATTTTCATCATATAACCAAAATAAATAGCAAACAAATAAAATTTTCAACGATTATATATCTTAAAACTTCAAAGACGCTAGAAAATATTTCTAAATGTTAATATAATAATATGAAATTAGTGTGTATGTTAATGTAGTGTAACCTAGTTTACCCTATAATACTTAAGTATCCATGACAAGATCAGAAGAGAGAAGGGTTAATTGCAAATGATTACATGGATGAATGTCTAATATACACATTGTTATGTATGTAAATAAAAATGATGGATGACTACATATGTATATAAACATGTGACATATATATACATAATGACAATTTTACCCTTCAAATAAAAATAATAATATTCAAACTAAACATGTTGAAAATATATAGTAAACAAAAATAAATTTATAGAAATATAAAAAAAGAATAAGAAAATTGAAGGGGTCATATCGGGATGAATGTCATCCAATCGAACAACCCTCTGGTTTTAGCTACACCAACAGGTATGGTTCCTAAATTTCGAGATCCACTACTCCAGAAAGCAAGCCGACCCACTTGGCCGACGTTATCATAGAAGCGTTGTCCAAGTGGACACTTGACAGGCGTAGTGAAAAGTCGGCGTCCAAGTGAGTGGTCACTTGACCGATGATCTGTAGTTATGTCGGCCAAGTGGAAACTTGGGCGATATTTTTTTAGGACGTCGGGCAAGTTAGTACTTGGAAGACAAAATGTGTACGTCGGCCAAGTAGGCACTTGGCCGACCTAGGCATTTTTTAGTCCAAGTAACATGACAAATCAAAATCCGTTGGCCAAGTAGTTTGACCACATTTTCACCAAACAATTGATCACTTCGATCGAGCTCTTATTTACATCAAATGAATCCTATTCTTTATATGGGTAATATAACCAAAATTATGTACCACATAGGCATTTTTGATTCCTAATCTGCACTGTAACGTTATACATCCTTTAGGAATTCACGTTTTTTTATTGGTAATGGCCCGTTAGCCATTACATGTACGTGTGTGATACCTTTCAAAACGTTACATTGTCAATCATAATGTGAAATTATGAGTGGATTATGAATGTTTATACCTCAATACTTATAATGATTGGTCTTCACTTAGGCGAAAACACACTAAGCAGGAAAATAGAAGTAAGGGTTTTTATGGTCAACGGTCAACTCCCTTGGCCGAGGAAACTGGTTAGTACGTTGTGCAAGTGTCCTTTTGGCTGACCTATTCACGTTTTTTCAGCCAAGCTACACTTGGCCGACGTCTTTCATAACGTCGAGCAAGTGGAAAACTAGAGTATCGGGTCAACCAGGTCAACACACTTGGACGATGGAATTAAGCGTCTTAGCCCACGTATTTAATTTCATCGAACAAGTGTTTATTTAGATCATACACTTAGCCATTTCCCCATTTTCTCTCTCTCTTCTTCTTCTCCTGAGCCATCCCCGAAGCTCCTCCCATTCTCCAGCATTTCTTTCCCCGATCTCTAGCGTTCTCCTATGTTCTCCACCGAGCGCTCCATCATCCTCCTCTATGATCGTCCCTCTCGTCGTTTCTTTTCCCGAGCGCTCCGCACCTCCGCCTCGCCAACGACCTCCTCGACCCCCACTTCTCTCTCCCAATCCTCTCTCTCGCGGCCACGAGCTCTCCGCCTCACCACCAGCGACCCCGATCCCCACCTCTCTCTCGAGACCCTCGAGCTCCTCACCTCGCCACCAGCGACACCGACCCCAACCTCTCTCTACCGACAGCTACTCCCAGCACCCTCTCCGGCAACCACGATGACCACTCTCGGTCAAGGTATATCCGAATTTGTTTTTATGGTTTTGTAAATCCTAATTTGTATGTTGCATGTTATTTTCATGTGTTTTAGGGTTAAATATGAATTTGTCGTATGAAATCCGAATTTGGTAATTGCTACTAGGGAAATTAGGGTTTTGGTGATTGAAATTAGGGAAATTAAGGTTTTGGTGACTGTAATTGGGGATATTACGGTTTTGGTGATTGTAATGGGGGAAATTAGGGGTTTGGTGATTGAAATTGGGGGAATTAGGGGTTTGGTGAGTGTAATTGGGGATATTAGGGTTTTGGTGATTGTAATTGGGGAAATGAGAGTTTTGGTGACTGAAAATTGAGGAATTTAAGTAGGATTAGTGTTTCGGTGATTGAAATTAGGGAAATTAAGTGAGGTTAGATTTTTAGTCACTGAAATAGGGTTTTGGTGATTGAATTTGAAATTGGAGATGTTCGAATTGGATTTAGGGTTATGGTTGATTTCATTATTCAAATTGGAGAAATGGTTTATCGAGAAATGCAAATGAATTGATTGAGGTTTAGTTGATTACATGAAAATTCAAGATTTTGTCTAAATGAATTGATTGAGGTTTAATTGATTACATGTAATTTATCCATAACTATAAGGTTAAATGCCAAATTGATTTGTTAATTACTAAATTGTTGAATGTTAATCCTTAAAATTTATATTAAATCAAATTAGTAATCAAACTATGTAAGAACTTGCTTAAATAGTTTGTGTCATTAGTCAATATAGTTTTTTTTTTGAAAGGAAACGAAATCTGTGCATTAAAAAGGGCTGCTATCTCCCGAAATTACAGATTGTTGCAACACTGTGAGTTCTGAAAATAAGAAAGAACGAGCTGCATGATCGCGAGATGCTCTAGCTAGGCTATGAGCTACTTGATTAACCGAACGTTTAACAAATAGGTACGAGACCGTTAAGAAGCTACTACTCAAATCCCGACATTGATCTAATATCACCTTTATCGGAGCAAGTATGGTAGATGCATTGATAATTGCTTGGACCACCAGTTGACAATCCGTTTCAAGTTGTATATAAAGCCACCCCTCTCCCTGCACCCATTTAAACCTTCTTCAAGAGCTATAGCTTCGACTTCCTCTGGTCGTGGAAGACGATGGTCACATCTGCTATAGCTACCAAGATAAGCCCCTGCACTATCTCTTGCAATTAAGCCTATTCCATAGCTTTCTCTCTGCAGAAAAATGCTCCATTTGTGTTTATTTTAACAAAAGATTAGGGTGGTGGAGACCATCTTTGTATCGAGCTTGGGTTGGTTCTTGGGGATGTGGCATGGACTTCCTTCCATGTACTCATCTCCAATCTAATTCGTGTTAAGAGAGCTGCTGGGACGGTGGAACAATTTTGCCATACTCTTGCATTCCATTCTTGCCAAACTCCCCATGCAAGCATTCCAGCCAACTCCACTTTTTGCTTAGACTCCATGGTGATAATTCCAAATAGCCATGCACCAATATTTGTTGCTTCCCTAACACCAAATCCTGCTTGGGACCATAAATCCTTCGCGAAGTCACAATACATGAATACATGCTCCGTGGTTTCTTCCCAAATCCCGTAGAATGGGCACGATGAGTCCACTGGGACCTCTCGCTGTTGAAGTGTTGTCCTCATAGGCACACACGATGAACACACCCTCCAAAGAAATGTCTTAACCTTAGGTGGAAGATGCAGTTTCCATTTTGCACTCCAGCAATGTTGAAATGGACTGCTAGGCAACACCGTTGTGAGACTTTTGTACCTTGATTTTGCACTATACTAGCCCATCTTCTTGCCCATCTAGCACCACCCATCTTGAGATTTCGTGGACCCTAGAGGAATTGCTCGAATCAAAGCTCGGTCTTGTTGCTCAATCATATTACAAAGGATCTCCTCATCCCAACGAGCTCCATCTTCCTCCATCAACCCCCGAACCATTATGCCTACCAAGCGGGGATGATTGGAATGGACTAGCAAATCAAGATCTACTAACCACGGGTCTGAGAGCACATTGGTCTGGGTTCCATCCCCAATCCTCCGCTTGGCCCCACCTTGAACTAAATGTTGCGCTGCCATAATACTACGCCACACATAGTTCAGATTTGACCCTAATTGCACCGTCAACAATATTCCATTGGGAAAATACTTAGCTTTAAACACTCGACTCACCAAACTGGAATCTCTCTCCAAGATCCTCCAGCTTTGCTTCCCGAGGAGAGCCAGATTGAATTCTCTAAATATACGAAAACCAAGCCCTCCTTCTTCTTTCGGGGTGCACATTTGGGCCCAAACATTGTTCAATTTTGCCATACATTGTTCAATTTGACTCACAATGATGATTTCCACCAGAATCTTGCCATACATTGTTCAATTTGATCACATAGGTGTTGAGGGAGGAGAAATACCCCCATGG
This sequence comes from Erodium texanum, assembly GCA_036897725.1. Classification (NCBI taxonomy): domain Eukaryota; kingdom Viridiplantae; phylum Streptophyta; class Magnoliopsida; order Geraniales; family Geraniaceae; genus Erodium; species Erodium texanum. The sequence goes on along the minus strand of JAYMSW010004640.1, from coordinate 2,225 downwards.
CATATGAAGGTAGTGCATGTATGACTGACTCTAGTAGTACTTCCTTTCTTGCTCTTGATAACCATTAGCCATTCCAGCTTTCTATTCTCCTCACTACCCAATTATTAAGGAAGCCTAGGACCGCTGATTTATTTCTTCCCAACGAACTCGGGAGCCCCAAGTACATACTGGTAGAAGAAGCTTCAATTATACCCAAATTGCTTCTAACATTGACCCTGATTTCACTACTAGTATCAGAGCTAGAAAAATATTGCTGACTTTGCTGTATGTACCTGCTAACCTGAAACACTTTCATTTACATTCAACAAATTCTGCACCTGCAAGGCTTCCACAACTGTGGCTTTACTGTACAAATAACAATCGTTTGTAAAACAATAGGTGAGTTATGGCTGGAACTCGACGTGTTATACGACAGGCATGAATCTTTCCTTGAACATGGTATTGATGCATGAGAGCAGACAAACCTTCTGCGCATAAAATAAAAAGGTATGGAGAAATAGGATCTCCCTGTCTGATGCCCCGAATCGGGATAAGAGACCCTACCACCTTAGAATTACACAAAAAGGTATGTCTTACTGTTCGAACACAAAGAGCAAGCAATCATACCAGAGTAATACTGAACCCCATCCAGACCAGGATGGCTACCAAATAGTCCCACTCCATCCGATCATATGCCTTGGACATGTCAATTTTTAGAGCCATATAACCTGTATTTCCTTTTTGCTTCCTTTTCAAGTAAAGCAAAATCTCATACGAGATTAGTATATTATCTGAAATGAGCCTTCCTGGCAGGAAGGCACTTTGTGCTTTGGATACAACTCCATCTAACAAAGGTTTCAATCTATTAGCGAGAACTTTCAATAGTACTTTATACAACACATTACATAGTGTTGTGGGCCTCAACTCACTAACCCTACTCGGGGTCTTCTTTTTTGGAATAAGTACTATATTAGAGTCATTGAAACCATTTGGGAATCTCCCCAACCGAACCACCTCTTGTATAAAAGAAACCAAATCCCGCCCCACAACATTCCAATGAGCCTGGTAGAACCCTGGTGTCATGCCGTCTGGACCCGGAGCCTTGGCCGGATTCATATCAAACTCAGCTTTACGAACTTCAATGTCGGACACCTCCTCTACTAATTTCTAATTTTGCACTAATGTAATAGTTGCGAGAACTAATGCCACTACAGGCATCCAACCTGTGGGGTTCGACTTATACACATCTTCATAATGAGCTAAAATCAACTCTGGTAACCCTGAGGACCAATCACGCCATTAACCTTGATCATCTTGCAATTTTGGGATGAGGTTATGTCTTCGTCGTGCAGAAGCTGTGGCATGGAAAAACTTGTTGTTTCGATCTCCTTCTTTAATCCACACCTGTTTCGACCGTTGACACCAATAAATCTCCTGTTGTAGTAAAAATTGTTCCAGTCGTGCTTGTTGTTGCCCAAATAAAAACAGATTGGTACAATCTGAACGATGGCGTAAAGACTTGATCTTTTCCATGCACTTTCTGACTTGTATCGTTAATTGCCTTGCAGAATGTAGACTCCACTGTTGCAAAGCACCTCCCCCTCTACTTATTTTTTTGGGCAATGTTAAACCCATGTATTGCCGCCACTCCGCCTAGATCAATAAATTATAGTTGGGGTCTTAAATCCACCAATTTTCATACTTGAAAATACACCTCGGTCCCTCACTTGGTTGCTCCATGGACTCCAAGCGGATGGGGCCGTGATCTGAAATTGAGACCCCAAGCTTATAGAGGGTAGTAATAGGGAATTGTTCCAACCAATCTTGGTTTACAAGGGCATAATCAAGGCGAACCTCGGTCCAGGCTTGACTCCCTCTACCCCTCTCCCATGTATAGGGGTGCCTGATCAAATCCACATCCTACAGTCCACATTCATCTACCGTCTCCTTAAAACCTTGTATTAGTGCCTTAGGATAAGGTGCTCCACCCTTTTTGTCCCTATGGTTCAATGTGTTGTTAAGGTCTCTAGCAAGACATCATGACTACCCAAATTACATGAAGATCGATAAATTCTGACTTAACCTTCTACCATTAATATCTTAGTCCCTTTGTCTCTTGCTATCGTGATTGGACATAAGGCATAGACTGGTCATCCTTATTTAACGTCCATCGTTAGTTTCTTGATTCCAAGTAGTCTGTGAGTGAAAACTCCTTATCAATTCGCATGGCCATGCATTTCCACATT
>JAYMSW010004639.1:0-10786 GCA_036897725.1 Erodium texanum | reverse complement strand
TAAGGTGAGCATATCGAGTTTGTAATCTGGACATACCCCTAGATTGTAAGGTGAGCATATGTACATTGTAAGGTCAGCATATAAAATGTCCGAATTACCCCTTTGATGCGCGAATTAACCATCGGTTGCCGTTAATGATGTGTTTAATCTCATCCATTTATTAATCAAATCTAATGGCTCTAAGGAGTTCTCAGTTTTCATTTTAAGGGGGTTTTCACATGAAAGTTCCCTTATATATATATATATATATATATTAGGTGCTGGTACTACCCATCCTCCATAGTACCTAGAAAAACAGCCTGTCAACAAGTTAAAACACCTTGAACCCAAATGTTCTCAAATAAAGTGTAGCGCTTATGCAATGTTAAAGTTGGTAAAGCCATATCCATTTCATTAAGACAAACACCAGTACTTAATGCTAATGATCAAATAATAAGTAATGAAACCTTCCAATATAGGCAAATATAGAGAGGTATAAGGTGTACCCCGGGAACACCCTAAATGTAAGTGTAGTTAGTGGGATGGTAGAAGGATTCTAAGTTTCTTGAGTAACCCAAGTTCAACTCTCATTATGATATAAACTTTCCTTAAAATGTGAATTTTCTAACTTTTTAGAACTGTGGGATTAAGATGCCTGAATGGCCCAGATCTGTTTCATGTAAATCATGACATATATCGTAATTAATAAGAATTTTAATTTTATTTTAGACTTTTCATATTAACCTAGGGATTTTTTTTCGTATTTTTTTCTTCTCTTTTTACCCTACCTTATTTCTATTCGTTTATTATTTTATTTTTCCTAAAAACCAAACATACATATCAAAACCCTCCTTCCTCCTCTTTTGTTGCGTCATCGTCCTTCTCTCCTGCAACGCGGCCAAACCTCTCCCCCTTTTCTCCTATGCCGCTGTCCATCTTCTTCTACGCCATCCTCTTGCCTCTCATGCACTAGCGCTAATACAACTTCATGGCATAAAAGGCAAAGCATCGTCCATGTAGTGTACTTTCAAGCTCGGGTATTGATTTCAATTTTAGGGTTATTTGATTTCGATTGTATGGTTCTTTCAGGCTCGGGTTGTTGATTTCTTAGTAGATTTAGGGTTTTATAGTTCCTCAAAATCCCCTTTTCAATGATCCGATCATATTGTAATTCTATTCAGTTTAGAAATAGAATAATAGTTGAAATATTTTAGAACATTCTTACTTGTATCAATGTGTTGGTGGTTTGTAGTTAAAATCACCTATTTGGCACTTGAGACAATTGACCTGAATTATTGTAGCATTCAAATTCAGTTTGTCTTACCATTGTGATACTAAACCTTGTACATGTTCTAAAAGTTAAAACACCTTGAACCCAAATATTCTTAAATAAAGTGTAGCGCTTATGTAATGTTAAAGTTAGTAAAGCCACATCCATTTCATTAAGACAAACACCATCAGTTAATGTTAATAATCAAACACTAAGCAATGAAACCTTCCAAGCTACATGAACTCATTGAAACAAAGAAATATATATAGAATACAACAGATACTGACGTTAAATTTATGCCGATTTGGTATGGAACGCATCCAAAACTACCTCAATGAGGATGTGACCTTAATGCTAATATGAGAAAAGCAAGTGTGTTGATTCACGAACCGATCTGGGTACCCTAGTATTACCTTGAAACTGATTGTTATAGTTTGTTGTCTTATTTACATCAAACCAATAACATATAATCTCTTAGAGAAACAAACAAGAATTCCAATACCAGTGTAGAAAAGCAAATTTGTTTACTTATACAAATCGATCGTAAATTCTAACTATGGAAATTTGTTATCTTTGGATTAGCAAAAAGAAAATAGTAAGTAAAATATGCTACATATGTGATGTGATTATACACGATACATTAATAAAATAAAAGAAAGTGATAACACACAAACGATTGCCCCAAAATAATTAAAAACTATCTCAAATGCAAATAAGTAATTAGAGTATTAACTTGAATCTGAAGCTACAACTCATGATTCCCACTAATAATTATAAGCTTTGTGGTTGCCGTCAATGAAGATGGTCAGATAGGGCGCCACCAGGCCTAAACAGTCCACTTGGCGGATTAGGCTTTTACCCAAGGCCTCCAAGTTAAAAAAAAAGAGAAAAGAAATGAGCCTTGGCCCTTCTCAGTCAACGAATGAGTGAGACTCGTTTGAGTCTAGGGGCAGCGAGGGAATCCCGTCACACGTGCAAGGAGAGGAGGCCTCATCGTGAAACGTACCTAGGGAAGCTAAAACATGTGCTGGGACCTGTTAGGGTTCTGAAATGTGTCTGTGAGCATTAACAAGAGAGAGAGAGAGAACGAAACCAGAGGGATCTGAGAAGATGGGAGAGAGAAGAAGAAAGGAGAGAGAGAGAGAGGGTTAAGGGGGATATGCATAGAGTCGACTCTATTTCCCCGAGCTCTATTCTTCAATTTTCTTACTATTGGATTCATTTTCTTCCCGTTGGAGCTTAGTTAGGGTTTTGGCGTCACGGCGTGGTGTCGATTCCACTTTCTAGAGCAGCCTTCTCTCTCGGTTCTTCCAATTTCTTCTCGTTGAAGAGCTTCTCTTTCCGTTTCAGATCTACTTCTTCCCATTACAAGTGTTGCAGATTAGATGGGGTTCGACAACGTCAACGGTAATGTCTTCACTCTTGTTCACTTTTTGTTCTTCGATTAGTTTGTACAGTATAAGTATGAAGGAATTTGATTCTAACTTCACCAAGTTCTCCGTTCTTCAATTTTCTTCCTATTCTATTTCTGAGTTCTAAGTTATATTCTAACCTTTCCCTTTCTCTATCTTAATTTGTGACTCTAGGATTTGGGAATTAGAAGCATCAAGCAATCTCCAACTCCGAAGTCCGAAGCAAGCAATCTGGGATATATTCCTCAGCAATCTGAATTCCAATTCTAAGTACTTTGAATATGTTGTTGTTCAACTTGAAATTCTGGAAAAGCAAGCAACTTGAAATTCCAGTTCAAAAATTTGGACTCAACAGTCCAACTCAAGTGTTGTTGTTCCAACTCTACATTCTTTGAATCTATTTAAGTTGTATTTGTGTGAAATATTTGCACTGTATTGTTTGATTGTGTGAATCTGTTTAAGCAAGTTTGAATACAAAATGCTTGTGTTGTTTGAATTTGTTTGCAATGCCTAATAGGAAGTTTGAATCTAGATATTCTAAGTTAAAAAGAAAAAAGAAGGATGAGGCTTTAGTAGAAACACAAAGGGGGACATTACTTAAGTTTATAAAGCATGTTCAACCTGTTGATTTAGATGCTGAAACTGTTGATTTGGGGTTCAATCTGTTGATTTGTGCCCTGAACCTGTTGATTCGGGTGATGAACCTGTTGATGTTGTTTGTTAACTGTTGATCATGAAATGCCTAGTAGTAGTAACAATATGTATGATCCTAGTCAATAGGTATATATTAGTAATAGTTTTAGGGACTTGTTAGTTGAAAATGGGTTAATTAGAATTTCTAACATTGATTTCCCTAAGGATGAGTTATCTCGACACTTTTCTTCTACATATTATGTTCAAAGAATGGGTAATGGGGAAAACATGAAAGAAAATGGTTGGTTTATTCTGTGAATCTTGATAGGGTGTTCTGTTTCTGTTGTAAATTGTTTGATGCTATTCTTAGTGTAAGTTTGCAAAAGAAGGTACATGTGACTGGAAAAACATTGTAGCTACACTTAAGAGGCGTGAAATTAGTAATGAACATATTGCTAAAATAGGGGCATGACTTTCCTGTGAAAACTACTCTTTAACGTGAAAACTGAGAACCTCTCCTAGCCATTAGATCTTTTGATTTAGATGGTCTTGATTTAATTATGTCATAATGACATAGAGATGTAAATAACATAAAATTGGTTAGTATTTTCGAATTTTCCCTAATATTGAGGGCATGGCTTGAGTTAGAAACTAGATTGATGAAAAATAGAACAATAGATAGGAGTATTCAAGATAGAATAAATAAGGATAAAGTGCATTGGAAGAATTTTTTACTTAGAATAGTTGTAGTCAAAATACTAGGTAGGAGTAATCTTGCTTTTCATGGATCAAATAAAAAAATCTATCAGGAAAACAATGGGAAATTCCTAAGTTTAATTGAGATGATTGCTGAATTTGATCTAGTTATGCAAGAATACATTTGTAGGATAAAAAATAATGAGATACATAGTCACTACCTTGGCCATATAATACAGAATGAGCTTATTCATTTTTTAGGGTGTGAAATAAATAACCAAATGAAAAAAAAAATCATTGTGGATGCTAAATATTATTCTGTTATACTTGATTGTACTCGTGATATTAGTCATGAAGAACAAATGTCAATTGTGCTGAGATGTTTGGATGTTTCATCGTGTGATTGTAAAGTTGTTGAATATTTTTTAGGATTATTAGAAGTAAATGATACATCTCGTGTCTTTTTGAATCTGTTATGGATGAAATTCAACAATTAGGATTGAAGATGATTTAAGGGGGCAGGAGTATGACAATGGGTCAAATACGAATGGTAAGCATTGAGGAGTTCAAGCAATGATTTTAGATATTAATCCTAGGGCTTTTTGTACTACATGTGACGACAATTCTTGTAATAAAGCTTCTTCTTTTTTGGGTGTATTGCTACGTATTTACACTCTATTTTCTTCTTCTACAAAGAGGTGGACAATACTGTCTTCTTTTGTTCCTCAACTTACTGTTAAGCCATTGAGTGCAACACATTAGGAGAGTCTGATCGAAAGCGTGAAAGCGGTAAGGTATCAAACTACTGAGGTAAGGGATGCATTACTTAAGTTATCTAGTTCTACTAATGATCCTAAAGTTGGGAGTGAGGCAGAATGCTTAGCAACATATGAGATAGAAAGTTTCGAATTTTTGCTTGGCATGATGTTTTGTTTGCTGTTAACTTTGTTAGTAAGAGTTTACAATCTACTGATATGTGTATTGATAGTGCTATAGATATTTGAACTATCTTCTCTCTTTTTAAAAAAAGAAATATAGGTAGATGGGTTTGATAATGCCATGATTAGTGTTAAGGATATTAATTTATCTATGAACATTGATGCTACATTTCGTGAGAAAGTATTATTTCTAAAAATATGAAATGCTGTATCTTTTTTATAATGTAGCAGATTCTATTAGTTAGGGAAAAAAATTTAGGGTTCGATTAGGTAGCAATTTTTTTTAGGCCTTAGTTTTTGAAATCGCCTAAGGCCACCAAAGGGCTAGGGCCGAGCCTGGGCGCCACAGCTTGGCCTGAATAGTGCTTCCAAAACGAGTTCATGACTCTGTACTTGGGCAGTACAACCAAGCTCTTCAAATCTTTATCGTTCCTTACAGGCAGTGGCAGAGCCAGATTTTGTAATGAGGGGGCACGATTTTTTTAATAATAAAGTACATAAAAATGAAAAAATAACGCTAAAATATTAATATTGCATAAATGTCAATAAATGACTAATAATTATAAAATGTGATGTCGAGATTTCATATTTTGAAAATATTGTAAAATATTTTCATTATCAATAACATCAAAAAGATCATTATCTAATTTTTTAAATTTCTCTGATATGGTCCGGAATCCGCGAGCGGGTAACCACACGTGATGTTATGGGTTTTGGAACCGTAAGGTGCTTCTTTTCCCTATTTTGTCACACACGAACCACGAACATTAGAACTTAACTAATCTAAACTGATACTAGACTAACATAGATACTACTCTTCATAATTTTAATTCAATACTCTATGCCTTTATATATAGACATGAGGTGTAGTAAAAAGTTGAAAGGTTCTGAAGAGATCTTCAGAATACATATGCGAAAGGAAATAACAAAATAGAAAATCTTTCATAAAGGAAATAACAATACTAAGAAAGATTGTTAATTATTCTCCAAGGCCCTTTTGATCTTGTTTCTTCTTCTAATGATTCTGTTTGCGTAGAGATACTAATGGGCTTGCAGGATTTGGGTTTCAGCCCCTAACATCACCCATCCCTTCGATAACACGCTCAACCACGGGCGTGAATGAGGGTTGATGAGGGCTAATCTTCTCCCTAAGAGCAAAATCGTCCCCAGTTGCCTCGAGCTAATAGAACTTCTTGCAATGGTATCTGACCTCATGTTTTTCATTGCAATTGTAATAGAGACCATTTGCTCGACGCTCCATCATCTCGACCTGAGAAATACGCTTGATCCTGAGGCCTTTATATATGTAGTCGTCATCAACTGAGTGTGGAAGGAACTAGTGCCCCTCCTCCCTTGTGTGCCTCTTGTCAAATAGGCAGGGGTGGCCCATCGCTGTCGTCAAGTCGACCAATTGATGGACATCCACATCGGCTCTGAGCCCTTCTTTGAGGCTGCTAATGAAATGTTCATCTCCTACTCCGTTGGTAAGTAAAAATCTTGCGCGGACAGTGTTTCTAATTGCCTCAGGTATACTTCCAATGTGCCCTTCTAGCGGAGTTTGGACAACTCCCTAATCTTGTCACTCTGCCCAAAAGGTCCGTACCGAAGGTGACACTGGTCTTTGAGTATTGCCCACATTAAGTATGGACAATCATGCTGCAACTTAAAGACCCATAGTTGTGCATCGCCTTCCAAGTGAAAGGAAGCTAATGGAACCTTCTCTTCCTCAACTGTTTTCTAATGCCAAAAATAACTCTTGCAATGACTAACTCAAATGAGGGGATCATCGTTGCTGTCAAAACATGGAAAATCAAATTTAGTAACACGAAAATTCGTACATTGACCATTACTACCGAACTTAATGGGCACCACAAGAGAGAGCCTGTCTCGTGGTTTCTGTGGTGGCAAGTTGGCCCGGCCCAAGCCAGCCGAGGCTCACCCGATCTGTAGTGATTCTGAGGCCTATTGGAGTTGGTCCAACATCACCTTTTGTCGTGCCTCGGCAGCCTCGTCATCCTGATACTCTGCCAAAAACTGGTCGAACTCCTTACGCAACTCGATGAATTCTAACATGCTCACAGTTGTCTCTGATACCAACCTGATATGGTGCTAGATCTGCGAGCGGGTAACCACACGTGGTGCTATGGGTTTTGGCACTATATGGTGCTTCTTTTTCATATTTTGTCACACACGGACCATGAACACTAGAACTTAATTAATCTAAACTAATATTAATACTAGGCTAACACAGATAATACTCTTCACAGTTTTATTTCAATACTCTATGTCTTATATATAGACATAACATGTAGTAAAAGAGGAAAGGTTTTAAAGAGATCTTCAGTGTATATACGTGAAAAGAAATAACAAATAGAAAATCTTGCATGCAAGAAATAACAATAATAGGAAAGATTATTAATTATTCTTCAAGGCTCTACTGATCTTGTTTCTTCTTCTAATGATTCTATTTGCGTAGAGATACTAATGGGCTTGCAAGATTTAGGTTTAGGCCCCTAACATTCTCCTTCTTCTTCTTCTCATCAAGATTGGTAGAGTTGGATTATTTTCTTCCATGATATCGCTCCATGACTAGTAATTTTTGTAGAGATTTAACTTTAAAACTCAACTTGATAAATGTCTCAGACTCTAAACAGTGTCTTAAATATGACTCATGTTTTAGAGACTAATTAGAATTAGGAAATTTAATTAATAAGGAATATAATACAAATAGAAAATTAGTAAAATTTTAAAGACTAACTAGAATTAGGAAATCTAATTATCAAAAATATAAAAAAATAATAAACTTTTAGTAACAAATTAGAATTAAAAACTATTCTAAAAATCATGCCCATGAGTCATTTTTCTCTTGCTCAACCATAACAATCACTAGCAGGAACATGTCATCATTAGCATTTCTAGCTACGACAAACAAGACTTGACCGCCATAATAACCATTTATATGGACCCCATCTAGGCCGATGAAAGTCCTACAACTGTCGATAAAGTTTGTATGTTCTGCAACATATCTTATACAGATACAAAGAAACCTGGGAGGTACACTCTCATCAACATGGACACTACACCTGCTACTTGGGTTACTTTCCATCACCTTTTTTTCATACTTAGGTAGCATCCCGTATTGTGCAGCATTATCCCGTAAACACATCTTCCTCCCTCTCAATATAACTCAATAAACCGTATGTTTGGACACATGAACTCCAAGGTCTTTCTTAGAACTTGTCAATTTTAATTTTCTCATGATCTCTTATATAATCCCGATATCTGCAATACAATACAAGAATTTAATAATTAACATTTTGTATTACAATAAACAACCTCAATAATAACTCAATAGTTAATTCTACAAATACAAACAATAAAGTTTTACCTTGTAACAAGTACAAGTGCAGTGGCACTGTCATTCAGATACTTTGGGGGGACATGAGTGTGTGGGTCGAAAAGTCTTAATTCTCAATTGCTCTATACGATTTACTTTGCTACACCATATGTAAAACCCACAACTTTGTTCTTTTCATATAAAACCCAAACCATCTGTGTAATTTCGAGTATGAATAATGGAAAAACTTCTCTCAACAACATATATCTTTAATATAAGATTAAAGAGGTCTCATTTTCAAATCTATCTTCAAGCCCTAGCTCCACATTTCTCAATCCGGAATTTGAATTCCACTATTTCGGAACTCTATCCAACCCTTCCCCGAATGATCTTGTCCAATCTTCATCTACATCTGCTTCCTCAGAGTCATCTTCAAATCCTAAATCTTCCTCGTCACCGTGTTGTGCCTCTCCTTGTTCTTCTTGTTTAGGAGGATTAATATGGACTTCTTGACCCTCATCTTCTTCTTCTTCTTCTTCAGGAGCGTTGATATGTACTCCTTGATCCTCTTCTTCTTCTACGTCCCCATTCTCTTCTTCTTCTTCATATAGACTGGTATAAGATTCTTCCTCTTGGACAATAATGTCCATATCAATCAGTTCCTCTTTGAACATATGTTCATATTAACCATGAAAGTTCCGTCGCTAGTGCATTCATGTATACTGGTAAAAGAACTCATCTCCTATCAAAAACAATTTTTATCAACTAAATATTGCAATTCACAAACATATAATACATTCATGTATACACAATCAAACGATAATAGTACAAAGTTAATAAAGCTTAAAAATACCTAAAATAGTAAATAAATCAACAACCCACAATTTACCAAATAAGGAACCTCCATAATAACTGAACAAATGCTCCTTTACAGCCTAAAATAGTAAAATAGTACCACTTTCTGTCACCGTGACTTAAAATCTTGAATACCAAAGCAAGAACAGAAAAGGTTGTTATTTCATATGACTGTTATAAGCTTTAGTTTAATTCATTATTCTTGTTAGCTGGATGATTTGACACTAGTAGGGATGATAAAACACCTCGACCCCGACTGTCTGCGGACCGTTCGGGACGGGGTCAGGTGGGGAATATTTGACTTCGGGGACGGGCAATCATACCCCACCCCGACATGTATATATACATTAAAATATGGTCATTTACCAAACATACTTGTTGGTGTAACGGTAAGGGAGTATGATATATTCACTCATGGCTAAGGTTTGATTCTAGCTATTGTTGTTTATTTTATACATTTTTCTAACCATACACAAGTCATGCACGTATACATATGTTATCTTCTGACTTCTATCATCTACCATATACACGTTTTTGATAAGTAATACCTTATTTCGTAATTTTAAACATCACAAATTCACTATACACTTTTTGAATTTTTTCTCTAACCAGCACCTTATCTCACCCTGTTGCCATCCCTAGACATTAGACTATCTTAATCAAGATGTGGGTGATTAGTTTAGGCGAAAGTTAATATTTATTAATCTATTATATGTACTACAAGTCACACGATCTAATTGACCAAATTTACATATGGACACAAGATAAAAGAGGGAGGGTGTAAACTATGATAGGAATATGGTGCAAAAAGTCCAAACCTATGTGTATATAAGTCTGATATGAGATCCCACTCTAGGGACAATATGTTTGACCCATTAATTACTAAAAAAATCTCCCACATACCCATTAATTACTGACTCGTTAAATACTCCCTCAACACAATATGTTGGGTACCAAGGTTTCTTGTTTGTGAGTTGGTGTTGAGAAATATATTATCCCACGTACTTATTAATTGCTCTGAGTAAGGGTGTCCAAGGGGCGGTTATCCGCCTTCCGGACCCTATTTCTAGCCCCTAGCCGTATGAGGCGGTTAGTGATTTTTTACTAACCATCCCCTACCCTTAGTTTGGAATTCCCGGGTAATTCCCTTTCGGGTACGGTACGGGTATTGGTTTTCTAACCGCCCCTAACCGTAAGTTTTGGGCTTATGTTATTGGGCCCAAAAGTTAACATATTGGATTAAAAATCAGCTTATATGGGCCCAAGCCCAACAGATTGGAAGCCCAAATAAGCTATTTTTGGCCCAATATAACCTGTTTAAGTTAAAAAATCAAAACACAACTTATAATATTAAGTACGTGGATGAAAAACCATTAGAAAGTGATCATCAAGACTGAAGTCTCTAGATGGACACTCCCTAATGATGAAAAAAGCAACCCCTAGAACTAAATCTATTAAAATGCCGCTCAGGGCGGACAAGCTCCATTGGAGGCTTACAAAATTACATATCCAAAATAATGAAACTACATAAAAGAGCTCCAAGCTTTCTAGTTCCAAGCTTCTTCGTCATTCACTTGAACTGAGATATGAAATTAGAAAACAGAGTAAGAAAACAGAAATTCAAACAAAACTACATATTACATAACAAATAAATTAACAAAACATA
>JAYMSW010004638.1:0-10786 GCA_036897725.1 Erodium texanum | reverse complement strand
TAGAACAGAGAAATCAAACTATAGTCGGGATGGCGAGAAGCCTACTTAAGAACAAGAATGGTAGTTCAAAATTTTGGTTCAAGTATGGTGGGTTTATTTCTGGAAACTGGTAATAGTTGTCCTTGCCATGTCACTGAAGCACATGAAGTAAAATTGATCTTGGTTGTTGACCAGCTATATGAAGGCCACATGTTATGTATTAATGCTATGTCAGGTCTCTTAAAGGGAAAGGATGAAGAAAGTAAAATACAACCTCCTTCAATCTTAATGTTTTTTCTAGGGGTGGTTACTCAAGAACCTCGTACTAGTAGTGCTACTCCTCAAGCTTTAAATCATGACAAGTTGATGGCTATGATTTAAATAGTGGAGAAAGTTCCTTCCTGTGGATTTGTTGCAAGGAAAACAATGAGCATTAGTCAACTTTGTGCTCTAAACTGGGTTGCTATTTTTTTACATGCCCCGTCGAGAAGATTATCATGACATGTACAAGGCTCATTATGGACATGATATGGGTTCTTAAGGATGACATCACATGACTCGACTTTAATACGATTCTAAAGGACATATATGTTTTGATGGAGCTACTATTTTTTTTTTGTTTTGATTCTTGAGGACAAGAATCATTTGGAAGACGAGGGCATTCATACGAGCCAATTTGATAAAGTATCAGAAATGGGGTACTATATGTTTAAGTTTATATTTTATAGTGGGTATGTTAGTAGCCAGTCCAAGCCCTTGTCTTACTTGAGTTTGAAACTTTAGCCCAAGTCCAACATAGTTAGTTTGTTATTGTATTTGTTATTTATTGTCCTTCGCTATAAAAGACGATGAGTGAATGAGAATTGCAGGCTTAGACCTCATTACAACTATTTTGTCTTCTATCTCTCTTCCTTCTTCTCTCTACCTTTCTTCTCTCTCTCCTCTCTAAATTTCTTTATCTCTTCCATAATTGTGAACCCTAATTCTCATCTGCCTCATTTTGCCCTAATACACAAATTATAGTGTATCGTTCTTATTTCTGATTATTTGCCGTCTGTCTCTTATTATGATATGTACAAATAAACTTTAACCATCGTTATGCTAATCGGGCAACATACTGGTTGGCAAATAGTGCATTAGTCTGGTACAACCATGCTTGGTCTAGAGCCCATATACCGCCAGAGCTAGGCACTATTTCTCTTGCGGATATTCCCGCTTAATGAAATTGATTTTTCTCTAAAAAAAGGTTTGAATTTACTTTGACGATTGCTCTTTTGTTTTTTTTTCACCATTTTAAAATTTGTTAGAAAATCAGTTGGTTTGTTGTTCATTTTTTTTAGATTACGAATTACCCTCAAAACCCTTAAACCCTACATTAACCCTCCAAATCCCTAAATTGGAAACCCTAAACCTAACTCTCCAAATCCTTAAATTTAAAATGTCAGATACATCACTAATAATTTGAAAAGACCATGGACCAATACTATTGGTCATTCTTTTCATATCTGACCTCTTGCACAAATGATGATCAAGAGGGAGAGATTGCTTTGTTGAAAGGGGTGGAGAATATGAGGATCGAGGCACTGCATCCGGTGTGTAGGCTCATTGGTTTCATTCTAGCGCCACTGATTTCACTCTGGCGTCGTTGAAGATGAAGCCAATAATTCCAACGAGGTTGATGCGTTACCCAACAAGCCATTGATGATCTTTCTCATACAACCTGACCTTCGCCATACTATGATCAAACTCGACCTTTCCGGAGCAGACCGACGGAACCCTCCTTAATTTCGACATAACCTTCAAAGCTTAGGTTAGAACACGGACTTTTAGCTCTAGTCCCGAGAAAGCTCATCGATGGCTTGGCCATCATGAAACTGCTATCTCGTCCGAAAATTTGTCGTGATGAACATGAAGCAGAGCAGTAGAAGATGCAGATATGTAAAGTCGTTGTTGGCCTCGGGACTGTGATATCAGTCCCGATCATAGGCCTCAATAGTTGAATCAACGACGTGAGAAGCAACAATGTGCACTACTCAGATCCGTCATCATAGTTGCCGGAGTTCGTGAGAAAAATGAGACATTTTTTTTATTTTCTTTATGACTTTTTTGTCCTTTTAATGAATAAATATGTTTAAAAATAAAAGTTTGTACGGTAAAAGTACGAGGGTTTTAGGATTTTGAATTCATATATTTTTTTAAGGGTTCGATTTAGAGTTTAAAATTTGAGTTTAGAGTTTAAGAGTAATTTTATTATTTAAAAAGAATAAATAGTAAACAAACTATTATCTAACAGTGAAAAAAGATGAAAGTTGAAGGATCACCGAAATAAATTCAGACTTGAAATTGTTATGCCAAAATGAACCTTAATCGAAAGGATCGTCAAAATAAATCTATACTTAGAAATAGGTATGTAAAAAATAAAAATAACCCTCAGTTATGAATTACGGACTTAATTAACCCTTTGTTTTTAATTAGTGCGATGCCTTCATTTCATTGCCCCTCTTTCTTCAACCTCTCACACCTCATTTCACTCTCATCTCTCGCGAACCAGACAACTCTAGGTTTGGTCGCGGTCGACCCATATCCGGAGACTAACTGTTACATTTTCTTTCCGAGCTCTTCAAGCGTGCCACTTTGGACCTCAAAGAAACCGTAATCACTGTTCTTCTCTATGTCTGTGTATATTGGTTGAATTGTGTTTCGATTTTATCATTTAAGTGTGTTTATTTTCAGTTGGAGTATGTTCTCCTTCCAAAAAGTTTCAATTTTGATAGTTGTTGGTAATTGGTATGTGTTTCTTGGGTTGAATTTGGAGGGTCCTTAAGGTGTTCGTTGTTCCAAAAAGGTTCTCATCAAGTTTCGCTGCAAAACTGTTTGAGTTCGAGCCCCCCACTTCGATC
The DNA here is from genome assembly GCA_036897725.1 of Erodium texanum. Taxonomy (NCBI): domain Eukaryota; kingdom Viridiplantae; phylum Streptophyta; class Magnoliopsida; order Geraniales; family Geraniaceae; genus Erodium; species Erodium texanum. The sequence goes on along the minus strand of JAYMSW010004638.1, from coordinate 7,907 downwards.
GATGGGAACTGATGAAAAATCTGAAGAAACCGTCTCCCATGTAAGATTTTCTATCACTTTTTGTTTTCAGGTTGTTTTGATTAACAACATAAACCCTGATTTGGGGTTAATCTCATGTCTGAAACATTTGACATATCTGTGGTTGGAAACACTATTTGGGTCTTGCAATGCCAAAATCTTCTGTTTGGTTGTGCTAAGTTTCTGTGTGAAACCTTGTTTCCATATACATGATTATGAGTGACTTTAATTTGCATTCAGTTTGGTAGCTGAAATGAACAATGGAAGATGAGAGAAAAAAAAGGAAAAAGTGTCGAGGTTGTGCATATGTGTTATGTGTTGTTTGAAACAATTGTGAAGCTCAGATCAATTAAGCCAGCTGGTTTGTTAATGTGTACAAGGGAAAATTTTGTTTTGTACCTTCCCCTAATTAAGTATGCCAAGCCAAATAAAAGTTTCGCTGATTACTGTTGCTTCCATGCATATTATCTGTCTGGTGCACTTATCTTAGGAAAGTAAGCTTTGCACTTATCTGTGTCTTATTTATATATCAAGTTCAAGACCGACTCGTTTTTGCAGTTGATAGAATAATATGGATTACGTGTCTAAACATACGTGTCTTCTCATATCTGAACTGATTGGTATCATTGGAGACTAAACTCTTCTTCCCTGAACAGGGTGCTACAAAATTGGCTGGAACTGTGAACTGGGGAACAGCTACTGTAGTTGGATTTTTTGCTGGCATGTTATTTGGAGGTAGCAAAGAAGCAGCGGCTTCTGTTGTAAGTCCGTAAGCAAGGAAAAAAAAAATACAAATGCACTTTAGTACCTAATTATATCATGTTTGTTCTCCTTATATTATATTATGATTGACTGATGCGATATTTGGCACATCTTGGCAGAGCAAAGATGCAGAAGTCATGTTAAAGTTGGGCAGCACACCAGACAAGCGTGAGCAGCACCGGTTAATGAGAGATGCGATGGAGAAAAGGTTTATCCGGGTTACTCGGGGATCTATAGTTGGTGGAGTGCGCCTTGGAGCATTCACTGCTGCCTTTTATGGTTTGCAAAATCTGCTGGCTGAGAAACGAGGCGTGAACGATATTTTTAATGTTGTTGGAGCTGGGTCAGCCACTGCTGCAACCTTCGGTCTAATTAGTAAGATTTATGCCTTGTTGGTTCAGTATTTGCTTTCTCAATATGCTTTTAAGTGTTAAGATCTACTCCCTCTGTCCCAAAATCAGTGTTCTATTTGTGTCATTGACCATTCTCTTTTTGTTTTTCTACATAGTGCCTGGATCCCTTTCATGGCGTGCAAGGAATGTGGCGCTGGGTTCAGTTCTGGGAGCTGTATTTTGTTTCCCTCTGGGTACTAGTCTTGCACCATTCATATTAATACTGTGGTTTCATTATCCTGATTAATCTTTACATGGATTACTAGTTCTTACTTGGACCTTTTTGTGACTGCTTGCATTAACTCAAAAAAAAAAAAGTCTAGCTAGGAATATTTGTGCCCCGATCTAAGTAGAATATCTGAAATATATGATAGCAAAACTGGTATCTCATTATATTATGTGGTTCTTAAAACCTTATCTCAGTGGGATTACCAATGAATTTGTCACAAAGTCGTTAATATATTGTAATGGAATTTTGTGATAGGCTGGATCCATTTGAAGTTAGTGGAGAAAGCAAATGAGGGGAATGTGGCTACTTCTATAAACTCAGTTCACGAAGGAGAAGCAGAGAGTGGTGTTGGTGCTGCAATCAAAAGGCTTGAAGGAAATTTGAGTAAATAGTATGTTTCTTGAGTCAGGAACCTATGGATCCACACAAAAGAAGAATAATCGGTTAGCATGTTAGTTTTGTTTCTCCCTTTAGACTAACACAGTGTTCGTTACTACAAGATGGTGTTTGTGTTGTTTTTTGAGTTTGTATCGGTTAATTTTACTGGTCAAACAAATAAGTTGCAAAACATTCTTAGTTATGAAGAAAAAATGAAGATTTCTTTAAGAATTTTCTATCCCACAATTTGTTTTGCTAAGCTATTCCTTGATCCAGGAATCGATATAAACAAGTTCTTCTTTTGCATGTCTTCCAAAACTTATTGCTGTTGACACGAAAGTTATCCACAAGCTGATCCAGTGATTCCCCAGAATAGTGGTTTGGCTTGACAAGCTTTAAACCAAATTCACATTGCACACTGGTATGACTGAGGGAACTTCTTGGATAATACATGGTGTTTAAGCTTTACTACCAAGGCGAATACACCATAGCATGGGATGTGCATAAACGCTACTGACGAGTACCTGCAAATTCCATAACCACAGAGTATCAGTTTATCACAAAACTCTATGCAGAAACTGTTTTTCCATAAAGATTCAGTTCAAATGAAGAGCTCGGAATCAAGGTCTGTTTCCTACCACAGTGGAGCGTATGGAGATGACAGGTCAAGAAATGGATAAGGCCACCTGCAAATGTTATTAAGAGTAAATCAGGGATCAACGATGATGATTAAACATATTCTAGTACTGAAGATAGAACATAAACAAAACAATGGTGAGTTGGTTTTACCAAATAGGTGTGCAAGCATGCAAGATCCATTGGAAAGTAACAAAAGTGATGGTCCAGAGGAAGAAATAGGCAATCCGGAACCAAGGAAATCTCTGCAACGAGAAAATTAAAGGATCAGATCATGAAACAAGTAGCAAAACGAATCACAGTTCACTGGAACCATCTTACCAAGCAATTCAGAGCTGTATCACCCAGCAGGAACACGGCATTGATTGAATGCATGTTGATAAGCAACTGTCATGAAGAACAAAACATCATAAGAGGGACTTTAGAGTTTGAATAATACATTGCACAATGTATATATCTAAACGATACTTACAAAGTTCAAGTCATAATCTTTTATGGTGAGAAATGGAACAAGTATGAACCAGAAGACGCAGTCTGTGAGCATCACAGCACCTGCATTCATCTATTCACAAGAAAGATGGTATCAGCAAACAAAAAGCTCATCCAAATTATTCATTACCTCATGAAAAGCTTGAAACTTTTGAGTACCTGGAAGATTATTTGAAAGATAAAAGCCCAAGTGCCTGCAGGTTTACGAACTACGAGTCCTTTGCAAGGGCCTAAGCCTTTTGCTGTGTTGGAAATACCCTGCTCAGAATCAACTTCATTGCCGAATCTGTTGCGATATTGGGAACATCCATAGATGGACAGGAATGATCCAAGCTGCAGTCATAAATATATCTTTCATTAAGCAAACGAACATACAGAGTGAAGAATGTAATGAAGATGAAAGGGATGTAAATCATACCCCAAAATATATGGTGACTAAAGAAAAAGTCCACCTGTTCAGAATCAAGAAATGCTAGTAGTTAATACTTGACTGTTGAATTGGGAAAAGACCCAAAAACATTTCTTATATGCATTGCAAGAAAAGATGCACTTTAGTGGGTATCTTCACACTCAAGAGTCAAGACATATCAATCAAACTAATAATAATCCAAAATATCAGAATCAATGCTAACTACAATATTGGGTGACAAAAAAATACAAACTTTTGTTTCTTAGATAGAGTTGTTCAGAAAATGTTCAATGTTTGAATGTAAGCTATGAACAAAACTGTCAAAAAATCCTTACTAGTTAATATTATGGTCAAATGTGCCAAAATTATGAGATGAACCCAAGTGAAAGGAGAGGTTTTATCTTACTGGGTGTAGTAGTAGAAAATGCTGCCTCCATCAACAAGAGCAGTGGCAATGAGAAGAGACAAGAGCACAACAAAAGCGGTGGCTCGAAAAGCCAACAACCAGCCAGGGTGGACTCCTCTGAGGCATGGCATCCAAGCTTCATCCTCATACAAGGTTGCTGCATTTTCTTCATGGGTTTGAGTCTCTTGGCTCTTGCGCTGTCTCGAGTTCTTGAAATCTTCGTACTTCCATATGAGGATGGCTGCAAAAACTGTGGAAGATATGACCCAAATAGCACAGAGCAAGACCCTCCAGTTGAGCCAGTAACTGGAGGTGGTTGTGTTGGCTGTAATGACTGGCTCCCAACTTCTTTCAGATCTTGTTGAGGTGCTCATGTTTTTATTACTTTTACATCAACCCAACACAAGCCCAGGATGCAAAATTGCTTCTTTTTGAATCAGGAGCTTGAAAATTCCAAGAATGAACTGGAGAACAAAAGTAAAGTTCTAAAGGCTCAACACCCAGAAATGAAATCAATCAATCACACCTGAAACTCCAATGAATTCAGTTTAGGACTCATCATGGATAATTGGTAAAAGCATTGAGGCCACATTCAATAGGAGGCTCCATTAGAAGGTAAGAACCAGAGGAGGCTTGGTTCAATGAAAAGTGAAAAGCAACACAACATGGACTATTTGAATTTTGACCTCATTTGTTAATGGCTTCTTTTAAGAGATCTTAGCATTAAACAAACCAATCAGAGAGAAGAGATTCCAAACTTTAGATGGGTTTTTGTACAAAAGGCTAGAAACCCAATATATTATATGCAAAAGAAAAGGAATGGAATTGAAACAAGCTGAACTCTAGGCAAAGAAAAGGGTTATACTTGCAAGGGAGAGCAAGAAACACAGCACAACAATGTGGAGGTGGAGGAGATGTCTAAGACGAGAAGCAAATCCTCTTTTCTCAGAGAGGAAAGGGCTCTATGCTTTGGGCACAAGAATGAGTTCTTGTGCAATGGACCAGACAACCTCTGCAGTCACAAATCACAATCTTCTTCACATACCCATGCAGCAGACATATATACATAAAAAGGATCAGACATGCAATTGCAAGGACCTGTTACCTTTTTCTTTTTCTCCTTCTTGGTTTTGACAGTCTCTTCCTTTTCTTAATATTTGGAATTTTCTATTTTGTGTTGGAGTGCTTGAAGTTGCTTTTTTGGAGTACAAGGGTAGTTTTTTGTGTGTTCTGCTTCTTCTGTGCCAAGGAATAAAGGAGCTCCATGATATGCTACATTGGAGTCCCATGGTAAGTAATGAGGACTCGCCTTTATGGGTGAATCATATGGGTCTCAAAAGCCAATCATGATGATGTTGACTGAAATCATGGTTCAATGATTCATTGTTTAATTTTCATATACCTTAATTGTTATCTTTCTTTTTCTGGTACAATTGACTTAGGACTAGTTAATTCCTTTCCTTCAATGTAATTCAATATCCATGTATTTATTGTAATCTATTGTATCAAGTCTTCTCAACTAATATAATTTATACTTATTTGTATGTTATCAGAGTCTAATCTATAGTTTATTTGTCACATCTATCATGTGATCTTTCAGTCCATATATAAATATTTAATTTTATTATAACTTAATATAAAAGTTCAGTCTTACGTTAACTGATCGATTTGAGTTTTAGATTGAATAGAACTTTTGCTCAAGATGAAAGTAATGATTTTGGAGATGGATTAAAAATTTAAAACTTGAAAACCCAACATCATCATGCTGTTAACTTTCTGGGTATTATGTGGGACCCTCTCTATGTCTTACCCGAGACTATTGACCATTTGACCGTGAGCAACAACTGTTCCTGTAATGACATCTGCCAGTGGCAGTTTGGTAATTTAGCCGCCAAGACATATTTTTTGGTAGCATGTTGATGTTGTGAACAAGTGAAACGTGTGTGTCAATTATTGGTGACATTACATGCACAATCCACATGAATAACAACGGGCCAATATTTGATTTATTTAGTACTCTCTAGTTGGTAACGTTGCTTGAAACGCAAGTTTTGATGTGTTAATTATTATATAAGCTAAATGAGAGACTTAGAATAATCACACCAAACAACGTTGCTTGATAAATGTTTCCTAGAATAAAAAAAAAAAGATACTTCAAGAAACTTGTGAACCCATAATATATACCAATAATGTTATTGAATTTTATATACTTGAATTTTAAAATATTTAAATATATAATCACCACCCAGATAACAACAATTTAAGTAAAACCAAGAAGGGTTACATTTTCAAGCAGATGACATGGAGAATGGTAAGGCAAGTATGGAGATGTCCTGCAAAAGGTCACCTATGTCCTACAACGAACAAACTTATACCAACTTTCAGTGGAGAACACACAATAGGCATGAAACTTAAAGGTTTCTTCCTGCTGAAAATGACATTTTAAGGCGTAGCAAGCAAGCAATAACAATACACAAACATTGCACACACACTTCAAATTGCTTCCCTTAGTTGGAAACACTAACTATATGCGTACACATTAACGTTATGAGCCATGTTTAATTCATACTCCTACTCCTAGTTATTTGTGGGAACAAGAATATCAGAATTTACTTGATTATATGTTTAGATTTTTTAATTTAAAAATCAAGTTGAAGTCACCATAATTTAGAAGAAAAGACAGGCGACGGACACTTAATTTCAAGTGACATTAATTCAAAACCAAGCAACATCCACAATTTAAAAAATCACATCAAATTCGAAAGAGATGTGAAGGATATATATAACATATGTCTGTGTGCATGATTTGTGAACTCAACTCAAGGATAATATAAATAGGATATGCGCTAGACCATCTATGCATGATTTCTCATTGGGCCAAGGCTCTTACTATTAGACCCGATGGTGAGTGTCATGGTAATCTTTTTGGGCCACTCCTCTTCTTTCTGACCTAGGTCCTGGGTTGTAGGAGGTTATGGGCCTATCCGTATTGTAAGCCCAACCCATGTGCTTAATGCATCCCTACTGGGCTCAGTGCTCAGCCCAGCAGTCATAGTTTCAGCAGAAGTCAAATCAGAAAGCCTGTATTATCAAAAAATAATAATCAGAGAGCCTATACTCTCTTAACAAAAAAACACAAAGGTGGCCATTTTTAAGGTGTTCATTTTATGATTAGGACAGTTAATTTTTTTTTTTGTCAATACAGTTAATTTTAATTTGATAAAATTTAATTTCTAAATCACAGTTATCCTAATTTTTGAACGGCTGAAAACAGCCAATTTATTTAAAATATTTTATCTTCTATTTTATTCTGATTTTAAACTATAAAATATTAATTTGGACCATTTATAACCGTTTGAATTTTATCTTATGTTTTTTTTTCTGTTTAAAACTAAAATAGAAGTACAGTTTATAAACAAAAATTCAACAAAAATATAAAACTAATAAAAAGAAACACATACGTACAAGTCTATTTTTTAATTATTATAAACATAACTTCAAAATGTTAATAGAGTATAAAAACTAATTTGTTGACAAAAATTAAAAATATTAACAAGTTTTGGGCTCATTTCACCCGTGAGTTAGAGATTGTTGATATCAAATCTAATTTTTAATTTTTAAATCTAAACCAAATCAACCTATAATTTAAATGATATGTAGTACATATTACGCTGAAGCTGATTTATAATTTCAATCATGTTGACCATTTTTTTTATTTCGCACAAATTTTAAATACGAATTTATTATAATTTTGTGCATAGAATAAGAATCAATGAAAAAACAATACTAAAATTAGAAGGGGATCGTGGAGGAAATATACTGGCATTTGAGATACCTACCTTTTTCTCATACATCACCAACCCCGCTTCTCTGCGGACTCTCCAACGGAGCTCTTTCTTCTTCGTCGCCTCCTCATTCTCCAAGCTCCGCCTTCTCAGATCTCCGAAAATGCAGAGCACAGCGTTCACTTTCTCCCCTTCAATCTCTCTCGCGAAGCCCAGAGGCCTCGCGAACCCGTCACGTCCCAGCCCTAAATTCAACCCCGTACGCTTCTCCTCCAGATCGCAAGACGCTGGCTCTTCTCTCAATGTCGATTCCTCCGCCACCTCCTTCCCTCGGCGTTCATGGTCCCTGTCCCCCTCTCCCTCGCCCCTCCGGGCATGGAATCCACTCCCGCCTCTCCAGCCC
>JAYMSW010004637.1:0-10786 GCA_036897725.1 Erodium texanum | reverse complement strand
GTTTGAAATTCAAAGTCTCAAATTTGAACCAATTTGCAAAGTTGTCAGACAAGACAAGGACTAAGGTATAAAGTTGGAACGATGTCGTTCGGTGCGTTTTTTGAAGATGAGGACTCTATTTTTACATCGAGGGCAGAAATGTCATTCTACATTCACCGTGACTGGAAAAGTTAACGGTGACAATTTTTGAAACTTAGGTGGGTCGCGCGGTCAAAAAATATTTTAGGTGTAGTCATGTGAAAAAGCCAACAACTTAGGGCTAGTCAGACGTAATTAACCCTAAAAGATAAAATAAATTCTAACAAATTTTTGTACTCTATTACACCTATAAATAAGTATCTGATATGATATGCAATTTAAACTCTAAAAGAATATCAATTTAACACTCTTTGCACCATATTGTGACACTTGAACTTGAGTGTGAATAGTATGATATTTATGAGATATAGTGATACAAGTGTCAAGCTTCTTTCACCTCCATAACCCAAACTCATATATCACATCAAACAGTGCACTCCATATGTGTCTCCGTACTCTATTGCATACGCTACAATGCTACATGACCTTGGAAACAACTTGCAGTTAACTTGTAGTGGTCACTGTATGAGGAAAGAAGAAACTGTTAAGTATGTGTATCCTTTGTCTTCTTTACGACGGTGGTATAAAGCAACCAAAAGATCATTTCAATGTATCTGTAGACCACGCCTCAATTAAACAGTCGTGGTCATGTAGATTCAAAGATCACATTTTTATGGTTTCCAAAATCACTTAAAAACCTACTATGAAAGGTTCAAAATGTTTATCAAAATGACTTATAATACACAATTTTTAGATATCAACTTATGTAGATATTGGATTCATTAGAGCTGTCTTTTTAGACATGTTCATTTTTAATATCGAGTTACATATATATAGTATGATTTTATAACTTAAAACTTAACTGAGCTGGACTGGACTGGACTTGTATATAAGAACCTGACAACACAAAGACAACGACAAACAAGTCAAGACATATGTAACTCGATGTTAAAAACATAGGTTAAATCAGACTTTAAACTATATGAAAGCTTGATCTACCTAAAAAATCAAACAAATATGTATGAGATGTAATGATATTAATTCTCACTTTTAGATCATGCAAGACTAACAACAATATTCAAAGTATCATTTCTTAATCTTGAACTAATATATATGCATGTAATACAACAATAATGAAATTGTGAAGGAGACATCATCATCATCATTTTGTAATAATTAGGCCTTTTCTCTTCTTCATTCCATGGAGATTTGAGTTTGTTACAAGAAGATGAGCATCAAGAACAATAAATAAAAGAGGAAAGAAATTAACAGACTCATAAAAAGTATCAACTTTTGTGATGTAGAATGAGATGATAGAACACTAGGTGATCTATTCTATTTGACCTGTGGTGGATCATGACCAAGCCTGAGCTCAAGATCCAAGTCCTCCATGGAGCTCATCATCTCCACACCTTGAAAACATGGTTTGAGAAGTGGTGATGTTGATGGTGAAACAGCAAGTCTTGGTCTTTTGCACCTCATCAGCATCGAATCACCAGTACTTGCTGAACAGTTCAACCCCACAGACAAGTCAGTTCCTACGTCAAATCTACTTGTGGTAGAATCTTCTACTTTTGAAACCCTAGAAGGAGGTGGTGATGAATTGGTATGAGCCGCTGAGAATAAGTAACTAGGGTTTAGAGATTGTGAGAGCATGGCTCTGTCCCTCCTGTGGACGTTCATGTGACCGCCTAGGGCTTGAGCTGATGTGAACTCCCTCCTGCAGAAACCACAAGTGTAAGATCTTGGAGGCCACATGCACCCTCCTGCGTCTTGTGCAAAGGCTCTCTCCATGTTCATGCATGGATATGGATTTAAATTCTTAGTGTTCATCCAAATATTGCGTTGCTTACCCTTCATCAGCATCAAGATCAACCACACTTTGTGTGTGTGTGTGTGTGAAAGAGAGAGTAGATATAAGTTAAAGATGCTGTGAAAAATGAGAGAAATAAGAATGAAGAAGAAGAAGAAGATGGTGAGCTCAAGAAACATGCACAGTCCCAATGGTTGCAATGACAATGTGTTAGGGAGGGGTCCATTATATATATACTACACATTCAGTGGCTGCAATCAATGTGAAGAGTAAATAATTTCAATAATGTTGTGATCTAATTTGTGGAAGCTAGCAACTATACCAAACCCTTCATGGCCTTATGGCTCTTGTCTAATAACCCACTAGGTGATTAGAGCTTATTAATCAAACACTATCTTCATGATCTATGTGGGTTGATATGTTCTGATCAATATCATTATATTTGCTACTAATCAACTTAATTCATTACAATTTACACGGTCGTCCCACGACAAGAAGATCTGGATCATGTAATTATAGCTTGATAAACACCTAGTGACATCCATCTATGATAACTTGGTTGATCAATGCTTACTTATTCAACTGATCAAATACTTGTGAATATGATGAATTCATAAGATTAGAGTTCAAGTCTTATTAACAGTTTTTGTGTACATCTATATATAAATAAATCTTGGGTTATCCTATAATAGGCTTGTTGTACTGATTGTATTGTTAGTTTTAGATTCTGTCTAGTATTTGTTAGTGTCTTTTAATTTGATAATAGATAAGTTATAATTTAATATATATACCAACCATACATGCTAATCAATTTACGGGTGAAAAGACAAGAATTGACTGTGAGCTTTGGTATTAAATAACGTTGGCGGATGAAATGGAAGGGCCTTCACATGAATGTGTATATATGGTTCTGTTTGTGAGTTTGTTTTGAAGCTTGAATTGGATAGGGAAAAAAAGGGAAAATCGATCATAGGAATTTCCAGATAGGTGAGATTTGAATATATATTGATACAACACCTACACCTACATGTACATGGCATTAACATATGCCAAGAAAATTCAACCCAACAATGTTGGCTCTTTGTCTGCAAGTTATGATCATTATTATTGAATAAGAGTGAGCACTGCTGTTTTTGCCAAGAATCAATTATTAAGAACTACATAGTGTTGTGTAGTCAGATGCAACTTTTAATTCACTGTACTTTCGTGATAAATTGACAGAAGAGAATAGTTGTTTTGCTTGCCAAAATTGAATGCTCATTTATCATTATATATATGGTTCTTGCTATCTAAGAGAAAACACTGGCCCATTGGGCTTTTCGTTTCTGGCCCACCAATAGTTCTATCATTTTGGGTGGTTTAATCGCGAACATTGGAGGCAAGACAAGCGCTTTTGGAGTCGTGATTTGTCAAAAGCCTGAATTTGTATATTTCGATAATCACTTGTTTTGCAACTTCGTAACAGGTTCTTCTCATTTTTTGTACAGACACGATGATCAGAAAATCAACACAGCCTCCATCTTTACACCCTCAAGACTTGTACAGTAAATTCTTCTGCTCTCTGCATAAACATCGCCGTCTGAGTCTTCGCTAGCCTGACTCTTAAGTATGTCCTCAAATTAACAATGTACAATTCTTACGTACAGCTGACGAATTTTATTCCATATCGGCTCTTGTTCATCTAACTAGACAGAGCCGTTACCAAACGCAAAAACAAATCAAACGAAAAATTGAGAGGTCGCCCGTTCTAATTCCTCCGTTAGCTGTACAATGTCTTCCCTTTCCTACGCTCATCATCTAAGCAACGGGATGCTGATAAGCATGTGCATTCTGAGTGCTAATCCTCCTCTCTGCAAAAACGCAAAACAGCCTCTTAGAAACATGTTTCCGCCAAAATGAGATCAAAACACTAAAAACGGGCTTCTGACTCAAACAAGAGAGGGACGATTGCAAAAAAGTGCCATGAACTTGTCTGTTTATTGCAGCCTGCGTGAATTTGTTTCAAAATGGCGATTTTACTCTTTAAAAAATGAGTAAAAAAGAACAAATAAATAAAGGAGGCGACAATTCTGGATTTTTTGTTATTTATTTATTATTTTTAAAAGGGTAAAATCGTCACTTTAAACAAATTTACACAGTGCAACAAAAAGGCAAGTTTGGGACACTTTCTTGCAATTATCAAAGAAGAGGGTCAGGATTTGCAAAAAATGAATACCTCAGGGTACTGTTTTGCAATTATCCCAATAAGAAATGAACTAAAAAATTGAAATAAAAGGGTAGGGGTTACAGAACGAGTACCTCCAGCAGCAACAAGTTTCTCTACACGGGCGACAATATGCTTCCCATATGTATACTTCTTAAGGGCATCCAAATGAACTTTAATACGGTTGAGGATCAGTTGAAGTTGCTGCTCATCACAAGTTTCAAGCACTTTCTGAACAACATAGTTGGCATATTGATCTTTCATCATCGCCTGTATACAACATAAACAAGCAAATACAAACCACAATCACAGAATAACCAAAATAGTAACATTTTGCAAACCATTTACAGTTACGAGTCAAGGATAAGCCACGAACCTGAAGAGGTTGATTTTCATCAGTTGCACCAAGCATCTCAGTCACTAGGACTTGGCGCTCTGTCTGAGTTCCAAAACTTAAGCATTTCTCCACAACATTGGATGCAAACTTCTCCTGACTCATCTGTACAATTTGCCCAGTTAATTTCTTGATGATGGCTGAACGTTCCTCTGGCTTTCCATGTTCCAACACATGCTGCAAATACACAATAGCAATCAGAAGTCATTAACAGCAAATTAATATTGAAATCAAGCAGCTCAAGGTCAACAAAAAAGAATATGAAATGATTGAAGAGATTAATAATAGGTTCAACCTGAACAACATAATTCCCATATTGGTCTTGTGCCAGCATGCAAACAGATTCAAAAATGGTATCCATCATTATATGCTGGGTTTCCGGATCATGGCAGTGCTCTAGAACTCGCTGTCACAGTAAAGCTTCACCATTTTAGTACATAAATGTTGTAACATAAAAAATAAGGGTTAATAGCAGATAGATAATATTGCATACTATATACATCTGTTGCACATAACAGTCCCCAACTTTAAAATGTTATTTACAGCTACCTAAACTTTCAAAAAGTTGCACTTTAGCTCTTCTTTTTTTGCCAAAAAGGGATGAAAATGGCCTTGACCCTAAGCTCAAAAAACATAATGTTTGAGAAGTAACAAAAAGTAACATAATGTTTGAGAAGAAACACATGGTTTTGTAGACCTGTATAACACGGCATCCATATGGATGAGTAGAGAGTGTCACAACTTGATCATAAAATGTTGAAACAATGAACTGGATGGCATCTTCAGGAATGCATTCAATGCACTTCTGGATGACATGGTTCCCATTCTGATCTCGAACACAACGCATGATATGACCGTCAAGCTCTGTTACCATTTTGGTCTGCTGGTCCAGTTCAACAACTTCAATAGCCTACAGTTAAAACAATTAGAGTTAATTAAGCCCACAACTAATACATCCAGACCATGGGTTAAGGAATCAATCTACCTTCTGAATCACTCTACAGCCATACATTTGAAGACTAAGAGTCAGGACATGTCCAGAGAGCTGATCAGCCAACTCTCTTATCTGGGTAGCAGAGCCATGCTCAAAAAACTAAAGACATGTTGAAATTGTCAGTCACGTCACATGCAAGTCAAAATTCTATAACACATAGCTTAATAGGTATCAAACAATGCAAATATATATATCAATACTATCTCACTAAGTAAAACAAACATAATCTGCATGTGCAGTACCTTTTGGACTACATAATTACCAAAAACATCAGTCATAAGTGATATGGCATGCGGCCTGATTTCATCAAAAACCATGTTTTTCTCTTCTGTTGAAGCAGTCTCAAGTTTTTGTTGGATAAATCGACTACCATACTGATCCGCACTGATCATACCAGCAAAAGGAAGAAGGAATTAGATACCTAAGAGATCAGATAAGCAGTGAAGATTAACCAGCACTATTACATTACCTGAACTCGACAACATGACCAGCAAGTTCTGACAGCTCAAAACATCTAGTTTTATTGCTCTTGAACTCATCAAGTAAAGAGGACGTAAAATTTCCATCGAAGTTACCACCAGCTAAATTCCTTATCCCAGAAGCAAAACGCATGTTCCTTTCGCCATGTCTGACAGGACTTCCTGATCCAACAGGAGAGTTCGGAAGAATGGGGCCTGCCAACGGGCTTCCGGGATGTGACATTCCAAGACCAAATGCTGAATTACCATAATACCCATGATTCAAACCACCATATTTAGCAGGGTAGGGGGCACCATACTGTGATTTTTGAGGTGAAAGCAACTGACCAAGGTAAGCTTTCTCAAGGCCAAGTAGATCCATATTATCCATTGTGGGACCATTAAGAGCAGCAAGTTGAGCTATGGCATATTCTTGTGATCTCAAGTACTGATGATACATCGGATCCATGAGGGGCATCTGGTTTCCTCCTCTACCAAGATGCTGCAACTCGGCAGCTGCAGCCATTAAATTTGGGCTCAATGGAGAAGCAGCACCAACATTTTCAAACAAAGGAGGCAAATTAGCACTCCCAAACTGGCCCATCATGGGGGGTGATGCAGGATTATTAGCATATCCATTAAGGCCATAGCTTGGAATAGAGGGATTCATATTGTTCATACCAAGATAGTGAGAAGGTGAGCTTCCTCCATTCAGAGTTGTAGAGTTCTTCAGGTCCATCCCAACTGCAAAACCATTACCCATATCTTGATTGAGGCGCCTGGACTCCAAAGTATGTATGTATGGATGTTGTTTCAAATGGTTCTTATCATTCTTTGTATTAAAGAGACTGTGGTGATCGCCAATCTCATGTTGAATCTGAGATCTTGAATTATTCTCTTCAGATATCATGCCATTTCTTGACAGATTCAAGCCAGAAAATGCCGTCACAAGTTCTGCAGACTCTGTTAAACCTGATAAGACACCGTTGTATGGCCCGTTAGTGCTTCTATTATTCATAGAACTGGCCCTTCCTCCTCCAACTGGTGGAATACGAGGACTAGGAGCCCTGGCAACAAGTTGAGGATCAGGTGTGGTGCTTCTTGACAAGGAGCCACCTAAAGCAGAAGCATAAGAATGAGAAGCTGATGTGCCAATGTTTTGACCCTCACGAGGATGAGCAAACTGGGTATCAACATTATCATCAAATGCATTGCAACTAGCTGGGCGAGAGGGATGCTGACTTATGTCATCCTGCATTGAAACATTTTAACTTCTTTACTAAACCATTAATGAACCCCTCAAAATTTAAAGTTAAATATTGTGGCAAATTATTTCTAACTACAGCAAAACCCACTTTTCTGGAAAATGTACTAGAAGAGATAAAGGGGGAACAATATCATCACATTCCATTCCAAAGGCAAAAGCATAGATTTTGGAACTTAACTTATACATATGCTACATTCAAAGAAGGTCAAACACAAACAAAAATGAACATAGATGTAAAACATGTCTCATTTATGTATCAAGGATGAACCAATTAGGCTAATGTTCCCCGAATGCCGAGCTAACTTAAGAAGATAATATCAGCCACGACACAGTTCTAAAACAAGAATAGTGTTGTTATCAACAGTCCTACTTTATTATAGAGGACGGCAGTTACATCTCTCTGCACCGTTATAATATGTGACATAATTAAGATCAGACTAGATGGAGAGGGAGCAAAACTAATCAACCACAAAGACAAGCAATTAATGGCCATTCGCACAGAAAGCATTGAATCATGTCCTAATACCAATCTGATCCTACGATGTCATAAATGATATATAACAATAGAGGAAAAAGCAACCAACGAGCATGAACACACAATGTGTCAACAAACCTAAGAATGCATTCCAATTAATAGCCAAGGAAGTTTTTAATGAATACAAAACAGAAATATGACAGGCTGGAAGTAACAGATAACTGTGATAAAACAATGATATAAGTAGGATATAATACAAAATCCACCATTACAATATCCCATCGTTTAAACTTGAGTAACAGTATAATAGCAAGACGAATTTAAGAAACAAACACCTAATAAGAATAAAGAAATTAACAAGTTTAAAGTTCAAACTTTTCACCTGAATGATCTCTGCAATGCTCTTCTGCCTACCAAGACCAAGACCTGGCAACCCAATTAACCCATCTCTACCCCAAGCAGCTGCAGACCCTTTTCCTTCAACTTCATTCTCTTCCCCACCATATCCTGGCTGGGTTGAGAACAGTGACCTACTCCCATTTCCGACCTCATGTCCTCCATTTCTACTCACCTTCCTCCTGTCCCCAATACCTCCGACCACTGAACCGCTGCCGCCGTTGAGCCTCTGCGCGAACCGCCAATCTTCCTTGGACAGCAATGGCGGTGGCAACCTCGGATTCATATTAACATTGGAGTAGTAGTAATTCACATACGAGGGATCGGCACGGCGCTCCTCGTCGGACGCAAACCCTTTACCGCCGTTTTTCAGGAGACCCGAGGCGTCCAACAAACCACCAACGGCGCTCAACGAGCCTTCGACGGTGGGAGGCGCCGACCCGCTTCTGTACATACTGAGCTCCTTCTCTCGATCACTCGCCGCCTCCTGCCGCCTCTGCTCCCGTATCAGCATGCCCATATCATCCCCGAAATCGGAGTTTTGCAGCACCGATCGCATTGAAGCATCAGGCATCATTTTAGGATAACTATCGG
The DNA here is from genome assembly GCA_036897725.1 of Erodium texanum. Lineage (NCBI taxonomy): Eukaryota > Viridiplantae > Streptophyta > Magnoliopsida > Geraniales > Geraniaceae > Erodium > Erodium texanum. The sequence continues at coordinate 2,114 of JAYMSW010004637.1, read as the reverse complement.
TGATCATTGTCGGCGATGAAAAAGGCGCTGAAACTCTGTAAAGATTGAAACTTTCAGCTGGGAATCAGCTGAATCTCGTCAACAAAGTCAAATGGGTTCGGTGCTAACGCACAGAAAAATAGATTCCTTCGGCAAAACAAAAATCAATATGACCTCGTTACTCGAAATTGAAACCCAGAACAAAAACACAACGAAAAAAATACAAACTTTTGATGGTGTTTTTAAGGCATATAATTCGCAATAAACTCAGTGGCGAATGCAGAGATCCGATTTTGCAAGGAGATGATACACAGCATCGATGTTGGGTTTCGCCATTTTCAGAGAAACTGAGAAAGATACGCAGAGGGGAAGAGAGAAACAGTATAGTGTAAGAAGAGGGAGTGATAAGCACGAGTGGCGGGCGGATCTGAGCCGTTGGATATGAGATGTGACGGCACGGATTGATCCTAAGTTTTTGTTCTTACACAAGTGTCTTTAGGGTTTTATTTCTAACAGATTAAATTAAATGCTGGATTGATGGGTTTGGATTTTCTTCGTACTTTATAATTACATGGTATAAATTTCAGATACGACATTTTCTAGAGCAGGTTTTTTTTTTTTATGTTGATTTAGTTAAAATTCTTGTAGTAATTGAATTTCACAAAGGAATTCCAGATTCATTTTAAAACAATTTGATTTATAATTTTGTGAGTTAAAGGAAATCCAAATTCATTTAAAAAAAATGTTTTGTAATTTTGTATTGGGAAATAACTTAACCTTTGCATTGATCAGTTTTGTAATTTAATTTATGATGGATTCATATTACTTTGTTATGATATTTTTGTATTTTGTTTATTTAACTAGATTTGTAACATTGACACAGTAGATAAATGAATAGTTGATGAGTTTTTTTTTATACATAGTATAGTTGATGAGATATTTTTTTAACAATATATTTACTTCTTATTTTTGTGTTAATTTGAAGAAGACCCCCAATTGATTTGTAATGACACTTGACATTAATGGCATATATCAAAACGGTATTTATTTGTAGCAAAAAGAGAACAAAAAAACAAGCCACCTTCGATAAGTAAGTTGTTAATGATTTCAATAGATTGTTTTGCGATCCTGACCTGTAAAATAGGCCCAGATTAATGAACACACCGGGGCCCATTTTTTTTCTTCCTTTGGGCTCAAAGCCCATACTCTTACTAAGCCCACTTCCAAAGCTCAACGTTGCCACCCTTCAAAGCCAGCACCTGATCTGCATAGAAAGTTCATTAACCATCACATGATTGTGTCTAATTCTATGTTGTCTTTGTCAAACTATATATGATTCTGAATGTTTGGACTATAGTGTTTTAGGAAACAGAACTTACATCCACGTGAACTCCCAAAACGTCACAGTTTCGACTGAAATAGAAACGAATAGAAAAACAGTGCCACGTTCGCAAATCGCAGATGATATAACCTTCTCGAACGCCGTATTCTCCGCTCGGCTTACACAGCTCGGCTTATAGTTGACCAGCCAATGTCAATCACTTTCAACAGGCATCGTTTACATCCACCCAATGAAAACTCAGCACGTGTCAGCATTATAGAGCGTACTTGGCACGCTAACAATACTACGTTGTCCCGTTAACTTCCTCCGTTATATCCTTTCTCCTCCTTGCGCTGCATTTTCTATTGCTCCAACCAACCACACCTCCATATCTTTTTCTTAGCTGTTGCTTGTTTGTTTCTCGAGAATATTTTGATCCAATCCATATCCAGGTTTTCTTCAACCTGTGGGTCATTAATTCTCTTACATGTCATTATTTTAAAATTCATATTCAAAATTTATTCGATTTCTATTGTATTTTTTCATTAATTATTTTTGAAAAAATCATTTTGACCTGGAATTTGGGGTTTCCGACTGGATTGCGAAGTAAAAGCTACGATTTTAGGGCCGTTTCTGAGGAATTGATTTGTCCTTATTAGATCCAGGAGAGGGTTATTAGCTTCTTTGGATTAGATGACTTCAACGAATTCATCGTACTGGTGCTACAGATGCAACCGGTTCGTCAGTGTTTGGAGTCCGGATTCAGTCGTCTGTCCTGATTGCGACTGCGGGTTTCTGGAAGAGATCGAAGAAG
>JAYMSW010004636.1:0-10787 GCA_036897725.1 Erodium texanum | reverse complement strand
TAAGTTCTAATAAATGCCCGTCCCTGCCCATGTTTCGGTCCTCTTAGCCTTCTTCTAGGCCAAGTCCAAGCTCCTCGATCGACCATAGCTGATTTTCCTTGTTTTGCACTCCATTTTGACTCATTTTCCTACACAAGATCAGAAAACCATAAAAGCATAAAATAGGACAAATAAGGTATTATTTAACTCAAAATGGGGACGAAATACAGTTTAAAGAGTGTGAGTATGTGTAGAATTGATATGCAAGATGCACCTGCATCAATAGTAAATCAAATGTTTGTCAACCATTTAATATTATTAATTCACCTCTTCTGAACATTTGTGGTCGACATCAGTGTCACCTTGCTTTTACCCCTTTCTAAATGTGGTGACCTCTCTGATACTTGTGCCTATCGCCTACAGAATATCACAGCCAAGTATCCAACAATAATAGGAGCTCTTTCCGGCAGCACGGACACTGCCCCTTTGTCGTGTCCGCTGGACCTTTCTCTCAGCTCCAACACTCAACTCCAACTTCTAAAACCGTGGCGCCAACATCACTGCCCCCTTCATCCATTTCCATACACTTCGATCCATTCAATCCTTCGACTAATGCTTTGTAAAATAGATAAACTAGATTAGGTGGTGACAACCCTAGTCTAGGATATCATCCCTAAGTCCTCCTAGACCCATCTCCCTGTGGGATCGACCGGTTCTTACCGATAAATCTATATTGCTTGTTCGACCACGTACAGTTCCGTGTGCGTACGGTCTTGGCAAATGAACCTTTACACAGAAGATTATCCAATTCAAATGGAGCTTCGGAATTAAAGTCCTGGGTGTGAGCCGCGGTCGGTCGCCAAACAATTATATAATCCTAGTTGGACAATTTCAACATTGGAATCATTTTCCAAAATTTTCCCTCATTTCTTTTCTTTTCTGTATTAAGTCGAATCATCTCTGGTTATATGTATGTCATCCTCTGAGCCTTTTGATGTGAGCTAGATAGTTGATATTTTGCTCATATTTTCCTTCCCCTTTATATGCCTTTCGTCCCTTTAATTAGTAGTTTATTGAAAATCTACCATTATCACTAGTTTCCCTATTTTCTAACCTCGAGAAGGTGTTTTTGGCATTTGGGGCAAAACTAGAGCTTTTGGAGCAAAAATCTGGCTTTACGGACCTTAAATCGAGGCTGAACCTCCGAAGGGCATAACTTCCTTATACAAGCTCCGATTTGGCTCCATAAACTATCAGTTTGAAGAGAATTTGAAGCTCTGCAACTTTCATGCAGACGCCTTGGTCTAATTTTGAGTGCACGGTCGCCAGAACGGTCGTGCCGTAAACCGTACCTCAGACCATGTCTTGCTCTACATGACAAGAGGCATGGTCTAGGGCACCCCCGTGCCGAAGAGCGTCACACCCTTGGGCACCTCATGACTGAGACCCCCAACAACGCCCAGAAGTGATATTTTAAGTGTTTTGACCATTTTGCCCTTAACTTGTCCTTATCTTGTACTAGCTAGATATTTTCTATGTAGTTTTACCTTTCTACCCTCAACTTGTCCTTGCTATATAAGAATATGCTAGGGTTTTAGAAAGGGGATCTAGACACATTTTTTTAGATCTCATCTTTTTTGCTAGCTTTTAGAGAGGGAAGCTCTCAACTCTAGAGAGAGAGAGAGAGAGACATTTTCCAGAGAGAAGAAGCTTGTAAACATCGATTTGTGGAAGTTGAATGAAGATATTTGAAGATTGACTATATATTTGGTATTGTGATACTTCCCTCTACCTCTTTTATGTCTTATTTTATGATTCTATCCATGAAATCTTCTTCTATGTTTATGTTTATCTAGTTTTCTTTGTTCTAAGGTATGGGTGAGTAGAGAATTGATTGGTAATGTTGTGTAGATGTTAAGAACTTGTGTTGATTGTGCTAGATTAGAGTGGATTAGTGTAATCTATACTTAATGCTTTACCTCCTGTGTAGGCCTTGGTAATTGATCTAGCTAATTAGTTGATACATGAGGGTTGAGATTGGTTATCAATAGAGAGGTTATTGCTTTAGCCATAGTTATATATCTTGCCTAACTTAAGGCTAGAGAAGTCAAAGTGGATATTGTGGCATGACTTTTCTACACTTACTTAGAGATAAGTGGGTTGTTAACTTGTGTTAGTTTCTTAGGTGACTCGAGAGAGCGCTAGGATTATCAATAGAGAGTTCTGTAGCCACCTAATCTAGACACAACACAAATTGGAAGTTGAAAAAATAATGTCACCTACACATTTTCTATGATCCCATGCCTTGGACAAATTTCTCAATCTAGGAGCCCTCTTTCATTTATTTGCTTTCTTAGTTGTAACTGTTTTACTTGTTTTCAAAACGTTCCTCCAAAACTCTTTTGACTTGGATCGACACACTAGAGCTAAGCTATACTAGTTGTATCACTCTTATTCCTCATGGGTTCAACAACCCTTCTTCACTCTTCCACTTGGGTGAGAGAGAAGGGGTGCTTCCAAACTTTATTACTTGCATCAACCGGAGTGCATTTGCTTCGGGAGGACATCACCTTATTCACCATGTTCCTCTCTTTTTTGCTCTCTTCTGGTTTGATTGGGTTCCTCCACAAGCTTTGGTTCAGTTTCAGGTTGTGGTTGATGTTTCTCAGCCATATTTTTCACGAACTTCATCATCAATGACCCTTTCACCATCACTTTAAAATGCACATCATTCAACCAATCAAGAAATCAAAGTAAGGCAGCTCCATACCCTATGGCTCATGTTCCTCAAAACTGTCAGCATAATCCACAACAACCTTGTTCTTCCTCTTTGTTCTCTCTTCACAACTTCATCATCCACAACTTTTTCACTCTGAATTTGATCCCTCCCATTGTCTTCCCTAACAACTTCTTCTTCCACAACCTCTTCACTTGGAATTTGTTACCTCCCATTGTCTTGACCGAAAGCTTCTTCCTCCACAACCGCTTCACTTGGAATTTATTCTCTCGCATCGTCTTGACTAAAAGCTTCTTCCTCCACAACCTCTTCACTTGAAATTTGTTCCCTCAAATTTGTTTCCTCCTCTATTTCTTTACTAGGAATTTTTTCCCTCCCCCTTCTTCTCTTGCACTTTCTTCCTCCACTATCTCTTCATTCAAATTTGTGTCCCTCATATTGTACTCCCTCTCAGCATCTACGATAATATCTTCTCATTCTTTGACGACATACTCCTATTGAACCTCCTTGTTATGGACCACATTTTATTCTTCATAGACAACACTCCCTTAGACTACTTTGTCAACTTCTTTAACATGTGGTTGGACCACATTAGCTTCTTCCATTACTTCCTCAACTTCTTAACTTCGTTCCTCAAAATCAGAATCAATGAGTGGTCCATTACTATCACTATTAGGTATCAGCTCCACAAACTTCTTTCCATTTAGAGTAGACTTAGCCAAATGACACTTGATTTCCTCCATATTGTCTATTTCTCCCTTTGTAAAATACTCTACTTCCCAGGACTTCAATACTTCTCTCTCTTGCATCCTATTGTACCCCTCAAATCTTTTCATATTTAACTATTTTTTGCCTCTCAATACTTTACCAGATTTTGCTACTATACTTAAAGGTGCTACGCCTTTCACTAAGTATATGTGAATAGTCTCATCATTACATTTGTACACATTTTACAACACTCTAGGGCACGAATATGTCTTAATCTCCACAATATCATTTTTGTTCCTCCAATGTAGAGTGCTTTTAGGTTCATAACCTATCTCACAAACTATTTCCATCAAATAATAATAACAGCATTGATCTTCGGGTATCAGAAATGGATCTATACTACCCCCCCTCGTATGTATTTTTAGGTCACCCAAATTTACCCCCATGATAAATTTTCAAACACCCTAAAATCTAGTTGAGGTATAGGTCTGAAGACAACCTCTGGTACATTAATTCTCGTATGATTCTACAAAAAAAAAAGTCCAAATCACTCAAATTTGGGAAACCCTCTAAACCCATTGCATATTACACAAATGGAGATTGAATACTTACCCATCAGACCATTGAGTTGTTCTTGTCGCCGATGAAAGCTACTTCCTTCTCCGACCAGAGTTTCTTGAGCCTCAACACTTCGAAATCACCACTTTCGATCTCCGACACGACTACTTCTTCTCTTCATCAGACAAATTGTTCAGTTCGTTAGGAATGTGTTTGACCTCACTTACACTTATCATCTGAGGTAAGTAATGAGACGGGGTATAGTTAAAGGCATAGTTAGGAAATAGCGTCATTTTACAAGGAAACTAACGGGGTGGAGTAATGGTGAATTTTTTTCGAGTTTGATGTAGTGAAGTACAAATTTTAACTCCAGTGTAGTTCAGTAAAAGCGGTATAGTTAACGGTGGTTAAGTGAAATTTTCCCTATTTTATAAACGTATAGAAAGAAAAAAAGTATTATTTGGAATCAACTAAAACAAACCACATTTAGCTTACTGTTTCAAATCAAACACTCAAACGGAAACCACTATAGCAAGTCACAATTTCCCACTAGATCTTATCTGCATTGAGATTTTGAGCGAATATGGTTCTACTTCCCTTGCCTTGTAACAATTTCAATTCACTGATCTTGTTCCGGTCTCTTCTTGTTTAGGTTCACTCAATGTCGGCAGCCCCTTCAACACTTTGGTTAACACTTCAATGGAATCTGAAACTTCGGCTTTATACACATAGTACTTGCACACAACCAGAAATAAAATGAAGTTGATACAGTTTAGTACCGCAAAGAATGCATAATAATAATCAAGATGAGAAGCATTTAGATTATTCAGAATCCATCCCTTGTGGCCATGTTCCTTGGTTATATGAGCGACTGTGGAAAGAAGGAAGCTGCTGATGAAGTTGCCAACTCCTAGAGTTGTCATGGCATAAGAAGTCCCAAGACTCTTCATGCTTTCTGGAGCTTGATCGTAGAAGAACTCGATCTTGGCTACTTCTAGAAACGCATCCGCTGTTCCCATCAGCACGAATTGTGGAAGCAGGACGAATATGGTCAAGGGGATTTGACCTCCGTTGTCAACCAAGTCATACTTTTTGGCGATGCTGAGCCTATACCTTTCCGTGCAAGAAGCAATGACCATGATGAGAATGTGAATGACAAATCCAATTCCCATTCTTTGGAGCAAGGTGATTCCTCTAGGATTTTTTGTCCACCTTCGTATGATAGTGACGAAGAACCTGTCGTATAAGACGACGCAAATAAGCATAGATAGCGTCACGAATCCAATTAGACTTGCTGGAGGTATGTGGAAGCCGCCTATGGTTCTTTCAAGTGTAGTGCCTTGCTTAACAAAAAGTGTATGTATTTGAGCAAGCATAGTGCTTGGTATAAATGTGGCAATCCAGATTGGTATCATCCGTAACATTTGCTTTGTTTCCTCTACTTCTGTAACTGAGCACAACATCCATGGATCATTTCTACCTGTTTTCACACATGCTTTGTTCAAGAACCTGCAAGAGGAAAAGTAGTTGTCAAGTGAAAGAAACCAACTACCTTCAAGATCGCTTATACAAAAATATAGTTACCTTAGAGATGGCGTGGAATCAATTCTGAACTTGCCTTTATTGGTGTAATAGTGATCTAAGTCAATTTCATAAAGTTGTTTAGGGTCATTAGGGATAGGGACATTCCATTTCCTAGAGGCAGCCCTAATAACCCCAGCCCTCTTGGTGAAAGGACTCCCTGCAGGGACCCTATGCCGGTAAAAAGGGGTGCCGACTAGGAAGATCAATAAGGAAATCAAGAGCCCAGTTGTGGGAAGAGCATAGCCCAAAGTCCATCCCACATTGTCTTGAATGTAGACAAGGACCGTGTTGGCAAAGAGTGTCCCGAAGAAGATGCTAAACATCCACCAGTTGAAGAAGGAGAGCTTGTGATGCTTCTCTTTGGGCTCAAAGTCATCAAATTGGTCAGCTCCAATGGTGGAAATGTTAGGCTTGGTTCCACCTGTTCCCACTGCCAGAGTGTATAAAGCACCAAAGAACACTGCAAGCTGCATTTTTGAGGCCTTCTCACAGTTCTCTATGGCAGTTCCAGTCGGGCATTGCGGCGGCTTTAGGCCAGGGAGTGATACCGCTAGTGTTAAAATACACATCCCCTGCAGATTAAATGCCATGTACCACACAAGTCAATAATTTTATGTGGGACCCTCAAACTCAAACAACATCATCTTTTCCAACGTTGATTTCTTGCCTCATCTCACGGCCTTGTTGGGGGGAACTATAGAAGGGTCTGCATCTAGTGGGAAGGAACTCTCTGCTTTTGGTACAAGTCCCAACTTTTTTTTGTAATATTCATACCTCTTGGTTTACGGATTCCGACCCAACTAACCATATTGTAAATGATTCTAAAACTTTGCATGATATTTCCCCAAAAATTGACTTATGTTCTGTCCAAATACCAAATGGAGATATTATACCCATCGATGTTGTGGATAAAGTGGTGATGGACAACCAATTGGCCCTTGAAAGGGTGTTGGTCTTACCGTTAATTCGCATGAACTTGATCTTGGTAACTCAAACAACGCGAGATCTTAACTACTCACTAATCTTTTGTGGGTAAAGTAGTGATGGACAATCAATTGGCCCTTGAAAGGGTGTTGGTCGTATCCTTAATTCACTTGAACTTGATCTTTTTTTAATTCAAATAACGCGAGATCTTAACTACTCACTATTTTTTTATTTGAATGGTTGTGCAATACAAGACTTACCTTCGAGGATGATAACTGGCGTGGGTAAGGTGCCAAATGGGCTCTATCAGTTAGTACCGAAGAAGGCAGGGAAAGTGTTAATGGCTCGTAGACCTTGTGATACGCATTTATGGCATAGGTGCTTGTGGCACATTTCGACACACTGCCTACATTTTGTTCAGAATTTGTCGACACTTGGGATAAAACATGGAGTCGCGCTATGTGACGCATGTAGTAGAGCAAAATAGACTCATTTACAGTTTCCTTTCCATTTTGATAAATCTATGTGTATTTTTTATGTGATTCACTATGACATTTGAGGATCATATCATGTCTGTTCATTATTTGGATGTCGTTATTTTTAGTCAATTGTTGAAGATTACAGTAAGGCAACATGGGTGTTTCCCGTGAAACATAAGTCTGACACCAACCCATTATTGCGTGATTTCTTCAATTGGGTGCATGGATAGTTTGCTACCCGTGTGAAATTCTTGCGTACAGATGGGGGACGAGAGTTTCAAAACCACGAGTTACTAAAACATTAATGGGAGAGTAATATGGAGTTTCAAACAAGTTATGTTGGGACACCACAACAAAATGGAGTTATTGAAAGGAAGCACTGCCATCTTTTGGAAGTTTCAGGAGCTTTGATATTCCATGCATGTCTGTGTTGATATTCCATTCACTACAGCATACTTGATCAACTGAATGCGTTTTGTAGTCATTCCTAAAAAAATGCCTTTCGAGCTTTGATTTGGGAAGCTACCCACCTACGATCATATTAGAAGTTTTGGTTTCCTCTACTACAAGCATCAACCAACCCACTATAAATTCTACCCTTGTTCGGGCCAGGGAATCTTTGTTGGTTATCCAAAATGCTAAAAGGAATATCGATTTTATGATATGGAGAGTCAAACCATTATGTTTTAAGAGACGTACAATTTTGGGAGAATATCTTCCCTGAAGACCGTTATATGCAGACGGGGGAAGCTTATGACCCTACACCAAATCCTATATCAGTGTTTGATTATGTTGAACCTATGACATAACCAATTTGAGAACACACAGATATTTCCCCAGAACCCAACGCGCCAAACGTACCGTAAGAGAATGACCCATCGGAGCATGATCCACCGACACGACACATTTCAACAAACAACACATTTGGAAAGAGACAACGCACCGTGTCCACACGACTCATCGGCTATGAATGAGCCATGGACGTATACTCAAGTAGCGAAGCATGAGCACTAGTGTTAGGCCATGACAAAAGAATTACCTACTCTTGAAGCCAACAAGACATGGAGCTTGACAACTTTGCCTTCAAGAAAGCGGGTTGTTGGTTAGATATGGGTATACAAGTTCAAATATCGTCCTGATGGAAGAATATAACAATATAAAGCATGGTTGGTAGCACAAGGTTTCACTCGAGTTGAGGGGATATATTTCACAAAGACTGTTGCACCAGTCGCCAAGATGGTCATTGTCCATTGCTTACTCACGATGGTAGCCGTGAAGAATTGGCCTCTCCAACAACTTGATGTGCACAATTATTTCTCCATAGAGATCTTGAAGAAGAAGTTTATCTGTGTATGCCTCAAGGGTTTTCTTGACAGGGGGAGAATCTTGTTTTTCGTCTTCACAAATATTTGTATGGGTTACACTAGGCATCTAGAAATTGGTATCCTAAATTTATAGAGACCATCATGACCCCAAAATTTTGGGCATTAGATACAGGTCAATCTTTATTTACTTTTTCAACATTAGAGTCCTTTGTTGTGGTGTTGATTTATGTGGATGACTTAATAATCACTGGTATTGATGATTCTCAAATTCAACAGGTCAAGGATCATTTGGATCGACAGTTTCGCATCAAAGACCTCGGTCCCTTAAAATACTTTCGCAACCTCGAAGCATCTAGGTCACCTATAGGCATCATTTTGACTCAGAGGAAGTTTTCTCTTGATATTTTAACTCATAGTGGTCGCACAATTTGGTAACCTGCATTGGTTCCACTACCTTAGCATCATCACGTCTCGATCAATGAAGTTACACTTTGCAGACCGTCATTGGTTTTTAATTAGTCGTTGACGCCTCATTGGCCATCTCCAATATCTCACTATCACATGACCATACATCAATTATGCAGTTCCCAATTCATGCACACTTAGCGACAACCACATATGGATACCGCTAATCATGTTCTTCGCTATTTGAAGTACTTAATTGGAAAGGTTATCTTTCTCTCTTCAAATAATTCACTATCACTTAGTGCTTATGTGATGCTGATTGGGTCGGCTGTCTTGACATGCAAAGGTCCACCATCAGTATAATTATGTTTCTTGGCTCCGCACCAATTTCTTGGAGGTGTTAGAAACAGAACATAGTATCATGCTCTTCTGCCGAAGCTGAGTACCGCGCCATGGTCGCTACAAATCATGGTATCGTTTGGTTCTATCGTCTTCTCAAGGACCTTCAAGCTCCCCACTTAGCAAGTGTGCCTCTTTTGTTGTGACAATCATGTAACAATTCACATTGCGTCCAATCCAGCTTTCATTAGTGCACGAAGCACATCAAAATCGACTGTCATTTCGCTCGTCAACAACTTCAAGCTCGTGTTTTTCATCCTCATCTGATCTCCATTCAATGCCAGCTTGCTGGTATCTTTATTAAAGGACTACGTAACGAGCGTTTTCATGATCTTCTTGACAAGTTGGACACTATTGACATACATGCTCCAACTTGAGATGACTTCAATATTTTAATCACTTCCTTTTTTTCTCTCCTACTATGAGTTATATATTACTAGGGTGATCCAGTTTCCAACTTCAAGAAGCAATAATTATTAAAAATGACGTACTTGAAAAATATAATTAGCTAGATAGATATGAAAATAAGTTGTACATACTATAAGGTAGATGACAGAGGCGATGACAAAGGTCCAGTAGCGACCAAGATAAGCGTCCGCGATGTAGGCACCAAGGATGGGAGTGATCCAGATGGTGCCAGTCCAATTGGTCACATTATTTGCGGAATTGACTGTGCCTTCATGGAGCTTATTGGACATATACACCACCAAATTTGATGATATCCCGTAATACGCCATACGTTCAAACACTTCGTATGCTGCATCACCCAAAACATGAACATATATTGAGAAGGACATTTCTTTTTCAATGAGTTTGTAAGGATTATAATAAGTAGAGAAAAACAGATTTTATGTATACTACATATATGAGGATGATTAGGACAAATTTCTTGCATGGTATACTATACTTTTTTAATCGTGGAGGATTTAGAAAGGTATAGGGTATGTCACGACATACTCTTGCTCGAGAAGATTTTATGGAATTTAGAGCTCTTAGTTACATTCGAATTTATTATTTTGTGCTCTAGGCCAATCCTATATGTATTGAATTTATCATTTATTTATTAATAAAAAACATTTTATAATCAATTCTATGTTATGATTATCGTTTGATAATTTGGCTCTTTCTAATCATCAAGTATGTGACTAGATAGTTAGATTTTTAAACAGAGATATTCATATATCCTTAGTCTTATTAATGTACTAAGACTAGTGTGATGTTGACTGATGGTTAGTTTTACTAATAATGTATATTAGATATGAAGTCAAATCGTATATACTATTTGGAGAAATAGTACTAGACAAACCCATCGTGATTATACTGCATAGTGATTGTCATGAGTATTTCTCAATACCGTAATATGACTTTTAAGTCCTTTGACCTTAAAATCATCATGTATTCATATGTAGATGTTTTGTATCCTGACACAACCAAATGTTGTCTTTCACCGAATAACAATTAAGATTGTCGTTGGATATGAAGTAATCTATATGAGTAATGCGAGTTACTGAGAATGAATTTGTTCCTTAAATTAACATGAGTAAAATATCGTTGGGCCCCTTGATAAGTGAGACTATGGAAATGCATGGACATGTTGATTGATAAAGAATTATCATACACAATCTACTTAGAGTGAAGAAACACATGATTGACTTGAATAAGAATGACAGTATTATAATATATATATAT
>JAYMSW010004635.1:0-10788 GCA_036897725.1 Erodium texanum | reverse complement strand
GAAATAGGGTTGTGGGTGGATAGCGCTTCCAAGACCCGATTGAAAATTGCAATGTCGCATTTGGAACCGACGTCTAAAGATGAGCTCCTCATACAACGGGGGTGGGGCAAAATAGTCTGTGACAAGTTGCTAGTGACCGTGCTCCCGTTTACGCTCTAGGTACGACCGCTTCCTCTTCCATCGACTACTTGAACCTTGAGCTATACGCCGAGCAGCCTCCTCCATGACCCTGTTCTCCAATTAGGTTATCAATTTGTCTTAGTCATCAAATATATTTCATAAAAAGTATCATCATCAGACGAGGACGTGGAAGACATGGAAGACTCGTATGACGCATCAAACGTTGGAAATGGGCTCGGCTCCATCAGAGAAGATGGATTTGAAAGTGAAGCAATTGAAGGGAACATTAAAAAGAGATTTTGGAGTTGAGAGAGTGGTGAGATTGTGGCTATGGGTGTGTAGAGGGAGATGATATTTATAGAAATAAAAAAATTAAAAAAAACTCTATAAAAGTCGTTGCACAAAAGATTCATTGCAATGGCTCCTTTGCACCATGTGTCGTTGTTTGCACTTCGACAGCGACGCCTAGCGTCGACTACCCAAGGAAGGCTGGTGATAGCGTTAGCACTGATGCCACGTCTTTATCCACGAAGCCAGCGTTGGCGCCATCTCCCTAATGCCATCTCGGCGTCGAGAGATGTCCTTGCTCTTATTTTACTGAATTTTATATGTATGAATGATTAGATATTTGACCTTATAATCCGACGATTAAAAGATAAAATTAAATAATAATGATAATGATTTTAATCCTAAAATAAATACAGCGTTTGTTGTTCACCATTGTTGACAAAAAAGCGTTCAAGTTTACTCGATATATTGTTTTTTAGATGAAATATTCATTTTATTGCTCTGTAAGGCTATTTGAAGTCACAATAGGGGGGTGGGGATTTCCCACCCCTTCTTAGTCTATAAAAGAAATGGCAAAACGAGCCAAAAGTGTGTCGCTTAGTTTGCGGTTCTTCTCATGAATATGATTTCTGCCAAAAGGGGAATTGTGATACCTTAGTATTAGATTTAGGTTGAGATCAAGTTTGTGTACATATTGTTCATTTTACACATAGTTAGTTATTTAGTTTTCTTTATTTGTAATTAGTTTTGTTAGTTGATTCTTTGCATTTGAACTCTCATGGAGAATGAGTTTTATAAAAGTATGTATTGCAAATTTTGTTAAGCTAATGATCATTCGGGTTTCTCTTGTATGAATGATGTACATCCGAGCACCTATGGGAAAAGATGGGAGGACACTTCCACTTTTGACCAAAGCGTTCAAGAGAAACCACAATTATCTATTCTAGACCACATAAAGCTACATGAGGAGAAAGAAGCAAGAAGAAGAGAAGAAGGAATAAATAAATGCATGCTTTAATGTATCAACAACTGGCGATGGAGAAGGAAAAAGATGTCCAACTCGAAATGCTTCAAGATCACATAAAGCTTCTCATGGAAATTGCAAAAGGGATGGTTTCACAAGATCAAGCAATTCATACCAAGGAGGAGCATTTCGTGCATTTGAGTGACATAACGGATCAAGAAACTCATGATTTACCATGGGTTTGAGGTAAGTGTGGAATGTGAGGTTACAAGTATCAATCCTTCTTTCTCTTATAGGATTTCTAACCCTTTTCCATGTAGTCCAAATGCCTTGAATCCTTTAGTTGTAAATAATACTTGTCTAGTTGTAGAAGAGAGTTCAAGACCTCTTGTTAAGCTACATCCTTACATGGTATCCATCAAATTAATTATTGAGTCTAATAGATATTCTAGGGCTACTATAGAATATGCTATCAAGAGAGGGGTTACAATTAAATCACCCATTGATTTCATTTTGATTGACATCGAGCATTATGTCAAAATTCCTTTCGGTGTGGGACATCCATTTTATGTTCAACATATTCCATTGGTCTTTAAAGTTGAAATTGAGCCTAGATTATTCAATAGATGTGCTAGTTCTTGTGCCCCATTTGTGAGCTCTCATACTATTTTTGTGGAGGCTCATGACACTCGTTTTCATGAGCATTGCCTATATTCATATCCCAAGCGAGCTTTGTCCTAACGATTTCACTTTCAATTATGCTCTTAAGGAAAGCTTGATAAAACTAGCCTCGAGCTTGGAGCCTTTCAAATTCTCAAGGAAAAGTTTCTTGTTTCCCACTGTTGTCCTTCTCCCAATCTCATGTCCATATTTGAAGAGGAGGATGCAATGGAAATATGAGGTTTCGAGGAGACCTCCTGATCATATCTCCCCTTTGTTGAGTTTTTAAAGCTCAATCCCATCGAGTTAACTAACTTAAGCAAAGCCATTTTTTGTACATTAGTATATATGTGTTAGTTATTTGTTAGATTTCCTGAGCTTTGATTTTCTTTGTTGTTATGGATTGTAGGTGATAAGGAAGGAGAATGGAGACCATTAAAGAAGAAAAGAAAATATGTAGAAGCACGTTGAAGAGTACGGTCGTGCCCATGAGGGGCACGGTGAGGAGCACAGTCGTGCCGCGGATCGTGCCGAAAAGTGGACTCTAGAGGTGATTTTCTAGATTTTCAGAGTTCCATGTCCGCTGGTTGGCGCGACAGAAAAATACTTGTGCCTTAGGGCGTGACAAAAGAAGTCATGGTTTGAGGCACCCCGTGCCAAAGAAGGGCACGCCAACGATCACAATTGTGTCGAAAAATGAGCAGATTTTTCAGAATTCAGGTTTTCCAGGTCCGAAGGAGATCACAGTCCTTCCGGAGTATTTCACAGTTATAATCATGATCGTGTTGTTGAGGGAGAATGCTGAGAAGCATGCTCGTATACATGTGATCATGCCTTTTCCAGTTGAGCATCTTCTACACTTCTTCTCCACTTCCAGTCTGTTTTTCCACCTTTACTTATTTTCAAGTGCACACACTTTGTCGTTGGCTTATGGAGCAATGCAGTGTTAGCGATTTAGGTCACGTTTGATCGAGCTAACGATATTAAATAAACGCACTAATTGGGAGGTACCCCAACACTTTAGTAGAGAGCTGGAGTTGTATAACACATGACGTGGCACCGAGCTCATTAGAGTTCCCTCGGGCTAAGAAGCTCTCTACCATAATCGCCCTACAAACGGTAGATCCCCATAGTTGATTGCTCACATTCTATATCTACAAGGGTTGTATCTTCTTCCTTTTATTATTTACTTTACTTGTCCAACCTATGGATATCTGGTGGGTTATGAGAACCCGATTTCTGTGTTGTAGAAATCACATGCTAGAATTCTATGAGTTGCATGTTGAGCATGAAGTGTGGGGTTGATTATCTCATGCTTATATATGCCAGTTGGTCTTAGTTTATCGTATTAGGGATAATTATACTCACTAAGTGTGGTGTGGGGTTTTGTATATATGTGTTGTGATTGTTCATATGTGTTAGTCTAATATTGTGATTGTATATATCTGCTTGTGTTGCATTTTTGTGCTCATGCATCATATAGTGAAAAAAAATTCTATTTTGTTTTTCTTTTATTTTAGGGTAATTTATTAAGTAGACTTTGACATGATTTTAAGTTTTCAATGACTGAATTGGTGGCACATGTCCGTTCTTTGGATAGCTCAAGTATTGTACATGGATGTTGAAGAGTATCTAGGTTGATTCCACTTGTATTGGGACTTACTCTTAAGGTTTCTGATCCGGATATCATGATTTTAGTTGTGACTTCTTTGTCTTCTATGTGTGGTTGTTCGAGTCTAGAACTATATTGATTTTCCCTTGGGAAAAAATAGAATAAGGAACATGGTTGATACTTAAAATGATCTTAGGCCATCTTTAGATCATTTGAGCCAAATGCCTTACCCTTGCATTATCCCTTAGTCACCCTCTTTCAACTGATAGCCTTTCATTTATAACCCTTACATTACATCCCTACGTACCCTTCTTTTCTTGTATTATCCTCACATGTTTTATTTGATCCATTTATTTCTTTACTTAGATGCTTCATGAGTGATGAGACAAGTGAGTTCAAAAAGAGTGACAGATACAAGAGGTGGAGTGACTTTACATATATGTGAGCTATGAGTGTGTGTGTGAGAGGTGCAAATCTCAAATACATGAAAGGGAAGCACAAGTGTTGAGAAAAAGAAAAAACTTAAGAAATGCTTTCATGATTGTCAAAAATAAGAGCTTTTTTGTTATATTCTTAGAAAATTTGAGATATGTGTTTTGTACAGAGAAATGAAGAAGGCATTACTGTTTCCTCTTTTTTTTTTTTTTTATAAAAAACAATAGGAGCTTCAAAGATCAACATTATATAAAGAGAGTGCTTGAGAAGAGAGCTTATGATGAGATGTGTGGTGAGAACACAAAGGGGATGGGTTGTGTGATACACATTTTGGGTTGTGAGATGAAGCATGTTTGACAAATGGTATGAGTTGTGCATGGGTGGATATCCATGGACAATTTGATAATTAACAGTTTTTTTTGTGTGATACACAATTTGTTAATGAACCGTTTTTTGTCCATGGACAATTCATTTGAGTGGATTTAAAGAATTTAGTAGTGATGTCTAGGGTTGTGCATGCGTGGATATCTGCATCGATTTTGATCCACCCCCGATATTATGGATGGGCAATATCTTGATCCGTGATCCGCCCAAAGAGTGATAATATCTATGTGGATCTCATCCGTCGGATTGTAGGTGGGTCGGATTTGGATCCACAAACCCGAGCCTTGTCATTAAACAAATTTGTAATCCCAAACGCAATATTTTTTTTATTAGTTACACTATTATCCACCATTTTATTTAATGACCTTTTTATTTCACTTATTTATATTATAGTTTATTATTCCTTAATCCAATATAATACATGTTCATTTGTTTGGCCAACTTTGTGGACTAGGTTAAACTTATTGTTGTTGGGCTAAGATAACATATGATAAATTGGATCGAAAGAGTAGAGAAAAATTGCTTTTCAAGTTTTTAGTTTTGTTGAGCTTAGATGCCAGATGCGTTTTACCATAAATAATCTCAAAAATGGGTTGGGTGGATAGGAGTAATAGGTGATGGATTTATGCTTGGGTGGAATGGATGATCCGTGGATTTCCGACCTTGGATCCGAATTCGCTCAAATATATGCAGATTAAGGTTTTTTAGATCCGTCATCCGGCTCACCATCTGCGGATGAGGAAGATTCGGATGACGGATCAGGTGGATCCTTGGATGGGTCAGTTTTTTTGGATTTTTTGCACTTCCAATTATAGATTTTGCAATAAAAAAAGTTTATAGAGATTACCATAATGATTTGATACACATTTTAACTAACAACATGAATTAAAAATCGTACAAAATTATTGTGATTTCTTTGTTTTGGTACTATTTCCTTTTTTTTTTTGAAGAAAATAGACAATGCCATTAGACGGGAAATATTGTCGCAATAGAGGAGAACTAGCTCTAGTGGAAACCGAATTCCGACTAAGATAGTTCATGCCAGACTAAGGCTCGCGATGTCAAGGAGCTTACATTCGAAGCATTGCCAAAAATATATATATGACCTACAAAGAGGTCCCAATAAGCATCAGCAAAAGAAAATCATATATAAAAAGAAGTCTAATAGCACAATAATTGTGCACCAATAGTGTAGTAATTGCGCACTTAAATCAGATTAAACTGACACCTTATTGACGACCATGCGTCGTCCACGCGCCACACGCGCCTCAGAAGTAACGCTCACGCTCATCTTCCATGTATCTAGATAGAGAAACAGATATGATGAGCAGCAACCGTCGACGAAGTAAACCCTAACGACGACGGACCACCGACAAAGAGAAACAACTAGACAGTCATGTCGCTTCCGCTTGCGACAGAAAAAAAAAACTGAAAAAGAAAAGACCAAGGAAGAGAAGAGGCGGCTAAGGTTCGTTGAGAGAAAAAGAGAAAACGCTTATTTAAAAACATTGATTTGAATGATGATTTTTATTTTGTTTTAAAAACGGCCTCACCGATGACATTTTGTCCATCCTATTATTATTATATGGACGAAGCTCGGACTTCGTAGTCATATCCCAAGACTAGAAGGGTTTAAGATTGTAATGATTTGAATGTTTCAAAACTTTCAAGTTGCAACCTCATGTAATGATGGTACCATACCCTTTGTTTTTTAGCTGCCTCGTGAGCCTTTTAAATATCCAGATCTCCGATTTTTTCAACAGAGTAGGTGAGTCCAATTCATTTAATAATCGTACCTCATTGACCTAATGCCTCTACTTCACTTCAAAGACATCATTTTTTTTATAATCGCCCCAATGGGAATGCTCATAATCGTTATAGACTAAATCATATTCAACTCATAAACAGGTTTCAAAAACAATAAATAAACAGATAGTCCCAAGTTTAGAGATTAAATTAGCAATAACATATCAATCAATGTAGTAGATAGCTAGGTATTGTATTTTCACTTCTAGAACAATAATACTAAAAATCTGAAGGTTGAGTGTCCAATTTGAATTTTAGTCTTATATCATATCAACAAACGATTGAAAAAAATTGATATACATATTAAACTATAGCATATAGTTTGTGTATTATGAATTATATTTGTTGCTCATTCTTGATTGTCTCATTCTCTACTATTACATTTTATCAAAAAAGAATTCTCTACTATTAGTTACATACCTAGTCGCATTTCGTATATATGTTGTATTCCAAATTACGTCAACAAAACTTCTTCCCCTCTGCCCATGGACGTAGCCATAGCCAACCTCGTTGTTGGTGAAACGTGTAACTCTTGTTTGTTCCTGTGATTTGCATTATAATTTTGTTTCCTTATAACAACCCTTCTCACGAATTGGTACAATATCTCCAATGACAACTTTCTTAAAATGATCAATTTGAGAACTGTTATCCAATTGATACGAATAGTTTTTAATTTTCATTTCATTTTGGTTTTCACCTCTATTCTTTCACATTATCAGTCTTTTTTAATTAAACAGTATCCATCAAAGCTTGTTAGTCTTTTTTAATTAAACAATATCCATCAAAGCTTGTTTGTCCAACTAGTCAAACACTTGAACTTGGATTCATGAGACCAGGATTCAAGTTATAACAACAGTATCTTTGTATATAATTATGTCTTATATTATCCCATAATATGGTTGTTAGTGGTTTCAGGAGTTTGTAATATTGATATATTGAGCATAAATGGTATCCAATATATATATATATATATATATATCATGAGTTATATTGTTGCTCATTCTCCCCCAACAACAACCTCCCTTAGAATGACCTTAAAATACCCAATTTGAACATAGTTTTCATACTCAAGGTTTCTTTTAATAGTGTTTTACTTGTAATGAACTTCATATTCATCATGAAGAACTAGTAAATTCAACAGAAAAGATCAAAAAAAGGCTAACAACTCCAACCTTGATTAGTTCCTTTGATTGGCAAATATATTGTAAGAGCTAGTCAACTACCAACCCTAACCTTTTCTGTCCCTTTCCTCATTTTCGTTTCCTCTTCTCATACAACTTTTGCATCAAGTCTTCCCTATAAATACCATCAAGCCATTAAGCTCTCAACACAACAAGTTTCCGAGTCTTCTTCTCTTCATCATATACCAAACACTAAAGAAACATAAAATGGCTCAACCCTTGAGCTTTCTTGTTGTGCTTGTTTGTTTCCTTGCCATTGCTCCCATTTGCTTCTCTTCCAACTCCAATAATGCTGCTCTCTACCCTCAGTTTTACGATCACTCTTGCCCGAAAGCTCAAGAGATCGTCAAGTCTGTTGTTGCCAAGGCTGTCGCTAAAGAAACCCGTATGGCTGCTTCCCTGCTCAGGCTCCATTTCCATGATTGCTTTGTCAAGGTACTACTTACTGCCTTTGTCTGTCAACTTCATTCCAATTTTTAGTACACTAACCAAGAACGGATTCAAAGAGGTATAGGGTATGCCACGATATACCCTTGTTTCCAAAAGCCTCATAACATCGTAGAGCTCTTAGTTATCTTCGATTTAACATCTTATGGGCTTAAACCGGAGTTCGTATGAAAAATGTTATGGTCATTTGGAATTCTGCTGCATATTTGACCCTTTTTGTACTTTAAAACCTTCATTTTCAGCTCTAAGCCTCTCCAACATTTTCAATAATCCGATTGTTGATGGCATACCTTAAATTATATTCTTGACTCTGTCCCTAACACCGACTAATGCCATCTGATGTTATTATCACTACAGGGATGTGATGCGTCGGTATTGTTGGACAGCCGTGGCAGCATAACCAGTGAGAAGAACTCGAATCCTAACAAGAACTCGGCACGAGGGTTCGAAGTAATGGATGAGATCAAAGCTGCACTGGAAAAGGAGTGCCCCAACACTGTGTCCTGTGCTGATGCATTGACTTTAGCTGCCAGAGACTCTACCGTTTTGGTCAGTGTTAACCTATTTCTTATGTATAACCAAACCATGTATAAGCATAGATCAAAACTAACCTTTATTTTATTTTTTTGCACATACAGTCTGGTGGACTAGGGTGGGAGGTGCCACTAGGAAGGAGGGATGGGAAAGGTGCAAGTTTGAGTGGCTCCAACAACAACATCCCAGCTCCAAACAACACTTTCCAGACCATTCTCACCAAATTCAAGCGTCAAAAGCTTGACATTGTTGATCTTGTAGCTTTGTCCGGTAAGAAACTACCAGAGAACGACTCAACTAAAAAGTTAAACTGATAGTTGAATATTCAATTACGATTTTGTATTCTAACACGCGTCCTCACGGACAAGTCTGTTTACAGTTCTAGATGTGAAATTTAGGAAGATAGATGAGCCCATTGAGAATTGAGGTAAGGGTTTTAGAAATAAGACAAAATAAGAGGTCCATTAAGAGCAAATGAGATAAATGAAGAAATAATAAGTATTTTTACAAAAGGTGGGATTCGAATACATATCCGCAATGTCCCTATTAGAGAACCAACTCAACCAAAAGCTTAACCTGATAGTTGAAGACCCAATTATAGTTTTATACTTTAACACGCAACCCAATTATAGTTTTATGCTCTAACACGCACCCCCACAGACAAACCCGTTTATGGGTTTGGATGTGAAATTTAGAAAGCGATAAGAACACATTAAGAAGAGAGATAAGCACTTAAAGATGAGACATAAAAAGAAGCCTATTAGGAGAAAATGCAATAAATTAAGAAAAAATAAGTATTTTTTTGTACAAAGCGGGATTTAAACCCGTGTCCGTGAGGTACTAGCTCAAATACCATATTGAAGAACCAACTAACCTAAAAATTTAAGCTGATAGTTGAATGTTCAACTATAATTTTATATTCTAACAGTACAAGCTCTGATACTATATTAAGAATAAATTTAATTAAAAACTTAAGCTGAAGGCCCAATTATAATTTTGTATCCACCTCCACCTACCAACATGAATTGTCAAGTGGACCATGGTACTAGAAACTAACTGGGTTGGGTTGTAATCATGTTCCCCCATCGGCCTGCAGGGAGCCACACGATCGGATTCTCGAGATGCACAAGCTTCAGGCAGAGGCTGTACAACCAAACAGGCAACGGCCGGCCCGACAACACACTCGACCCATCGTATGCCGCGCAGTTGAGAAAGGGGTGCCCAAGATCCGGGGGTGCCCAGAACCTGTTCGTGCTGGACCCTCCGAGCCCAGCTAAGTTCGACAACAGCTACTTCAAGATCTTGCTGGAGTACAAGGGCTTGCTGAGCTCTGACCAAGTTCTTTTGACCAAGAACGAGGAGTCCATGAAGCTGGTGAAGCTATACGCCGGGAACAATGAGCTCTTCTTGGAGCAATTTGCCAAGTCCATGGTCAAGATGGGGAATATCTCTCCCCTGACTGGTTCCAGAGGAGAGATCAGAAAGAACTGCAGGAAGATCAACTCTTAGCTCATTCAACTTCTCTGTGTTTTTCATGTCTTGTGTGTTCTGTTTTTGTATCCTTTCTTTCATTTGTTTTGGGTGTGTCTTTTTTTATTGAAATTCTGTCATCATTTGAGCTGATAATAAAAGGAGTGTGAATTTTACTTGTTATGTAATAAAACCTCTGCCATTTCATGGGACTCTTAGTTTGTTTTCTTTTTCTTCTTTTTGCAATGGAATATTCGCAACAGAAATATCTGCAAATTTCTTCGATGATACCAGTAAAAACTGTAGTACATTGATGAACAAGAAAGTATGTCAAAACTCACATTATTCAGCATCATGATGTAAATGATATTAGAAAGGGATGTGAGAGTAAGGACAACGCACGGCGCTTCTGTACCGCTTGTAAGATGGTTGTGTTGTCTGGTACCAAGACCGAATGAAAGCACTGACGCAAAAAGGAACCGGTGGTGCCTGTAACCGGTGATGCTTGACTCAAGTCAGAGTATAAAACTATAACTGGGTCTTCAACTATTAGTTTAAACTTTTAATTGAATTGGTTATATGTAATTGTATTAGAGCTCCCAGCTCAATTTTTTCTCTCAACTCTAGGTTACACCTTCCTCACTTTTGATCACAGTCTCTACCTTTTCTCTTTAGCCATCTTCTTTGTCTTTTCTTAGTATCAATCATTACTTTATCATCACATTGTCCCTATTTTATCATTATATCATCATCACCTTATTATCATTTCTTTCCTACCCATTGCCGTACCCCTCGGTTAGTACCTCTCAAATACATAAAGCTTTCAACAGTTCCAATTTTTAGCACTTAAAAATTGTAACCGTGTATTCCCTTGTCCGGCCAGACTT
>JAYMSW010004634.1:0-10788 GCA_036897725.1 Erodium texanum | reverse complement strand
CACCGACCCCGAGCGGGGCACAACGGGGGTGGGTGGGGCTGGGGTGAGCATGCTCCGCCCCGCCACATAAATACTCGATATATAAATATTTTGTTATAAAATTGTATTTGGTAGTATTATATATTTTATCTTCGATGTAAGAGGTCTTATGTTCGATTTTATATTTTGTTAGTTGTTTGTAAACTCATTTACTTAGAGAAATATGGTTTCAACGTTTCATATTATTTATTAATCTAATAGTAAATAATATTCAAAGAAACGGGGATGGAGAATCCCCAAATCCGATAGAGGCGGGGGATGGGTTTTTTTAACGGGGGTAGGGGTGAGGGAAGCCACCCTGTCCCATACCTACCATGTTGCCATCTCTATGTGAGAACCAATAATTTTGTGAAATTAGAAAATAGTGAAATCAAGTTTAATCACGTGACAAAAATAATATCACATTTTTTGGATGATTTATATACTCATGACATAAAAATTTATAAAAATAACTATGTACAATAATTTTCAAATGAATGGTTAAGATTAATATCTGGCTTATTTTCATGAAATTTATGTCCACAATTATAATTTTTTTTATATTATTAGTCTAGTTTTTTATATTATTAGTCTAGTAAGTCATAGGTCAGTCCATTGAGAGAGAAAAAAAGAAGGTGAATAGAAAGCAAATGAGGATGATAATGGGTCTGATCATGAGAACCTCCCTCTGCCTCTCCCTCTTTCTCATTTCCGTCTCTTCCGACACCGCCGTCTTCTCCGTCAAGTCCAAGTACGCCGGCCGCGACCGCTCCCTTTCTGCTCTCAAAGCTCACGACGACCAGCGCCAGCTCCGCATTCTCGCCGGCGTCGATCTCCCCTTGGGCTGCACCGCCCGCCGCGACGTCCTCGGGTACGTCTTCGTCCATCGCCATCGCCATTGGCTCTCGTACTCGCATTTTTTTGTTGAAGCCCCGCGATTATTGGCACACTGGTTGCTTTTGCGTGTTTCAGGCTTTACTATGCCAAAATTGGGATTGGAACGCCTCCGAAGGACTATTATGTGCAGGTGGATACAGGGAGTGATCTTATGTGGGTCAATTGTATTCAGTGCAATGAGTGCCCCAGAAGAAGCTCGCTAGGGGTAGCCATTTCTTTTCTGCTCATGACGAGCTTTTTTATAAAAAAAATCTTTGTTCTTTTGCATGTATGACCATTTATAATTTGACTACTTTCCTTTATCCCTGTTCATATGAATTTGAAAGAAAGAGAGCGATATGAAAGATTAATTAGGAGAAACAAAGCTGTTGTATTTTGGGTTTAGGATATCCCAAGTTTTGCATGGTGGCCTCACTTATTTATGGATGTGCTCTGTGTTTGACAACTAACTTATAGGCCCACCCTTGAATGGACATGAAAATTCTGGAATTTAGACACAAACTTGTCATAATGTGCCCGAATTTAAAGAATTTGGAGGCATAATGTTTACGAGCATCTGTCATTTGAAATTTCGGACTTTCTACGTTTCTGAATCATTTCAATATTCTAACAGATAGAGCTTACATTGTACAATATAAAGGATTCGCGTACTGGAAAACTGGTTTCCTGTGATCAAGAATTTTGTTTGGAGGTAAATGGTGGTGGTCCATTAGCTGATTGCAGAGCTAATACGTCATGCCAATACGTTGAGATATATGGGGATGGGAGCTCCAGTGCAGGATACTTTGTGAAGGATGTTGTAGAATATGAAAGAGTGTCTGGAGATCTGGAAACCACATCATCAAATGGAAGTGTTATTTTTGGGTGAGTTTATGAAAATTACCGCCTGTATATGTTTTTTTTTCTTCTGTGAGGAGCCTAGCCTGCATTTGGAATTTATTTGTGCAGGAAGGAGAATCACTCCCTCTTTTGTGTGTTTACAAGAGGAGGCGCAATTTTTTTATATTCTCCATTACATGCTTCAGTTGCTGTTCGAGCAAATCAAGTTGTGCATGAACATGTTTCCTCACATGCATCATCATTTGCTTGCTTGTCCATTTCTTTTGAACTCTACCTATCAAAGCTCTTTCTATCTTGTTATTGTGAAAGCATTTTATCTTTTTGCCCATCAGAGGTTATAAGTTAATACACCCCTCGCTATGCTCTATTACTAACACAGTGGGGTTGATGTTGTTTGCACAGGTGTGGTGCCAATCAATCAGGAGATCTAGGTTCATCTAGTGATGAAGCTCTTGATGGGATCCTTGGTTTTGGAAAGTCAAATTCATCGATGATTTCACAACTAGCCTCATCTGGAAAAGTGAAAAAGATATTTGCACACTGCTTAGATGGTGCAAATGGAGGTGGTATTTTTGCTATAGGGACTGTTGTCCAACCAAAAGTTAACACGACTCCATTAGTACCCGACCAGTATGTCATTTCCTTGTGCATGACTGCACGTCTAAATTATTCTCTATTTTCTATTGGTTTCTGCTATAAGTCTCTTGTCCTTTTAGCTTATAAGATTTAGTTTTTATCTTTTAGCATTATATGATCTGAAACTTAGGCCTTTGTGGATAAAATGTGTGATGTGAGTCTCATTGATGTATTTCAGGTTCTTTACTATACCTTAGCTGCAATAATAAATGAAATGTTTTTTGTTTAAGAGTAGTTTATACATCCCGTTTTATTGCTTTCTTGTTTCACCTGGAAACTAATAAAAAAAGAAGTAATATACCATTATTGAACTACGAGGGAGGGTAATAAAGTTTTGGCTCTTTATACTCATGTTTACATTTCCACAGTTCAAGCTCCTGACTAGTTATGTTTACCTCAAACTATATATTGCACTCTGTGCATGGACGGTCTCTAGAATTCTACTCATTGGCTCTGTGCAGTATGACTGATTACTATTACAATAATGGTGGCTGTCTGTCTTCAGGGTCATACTTCAAAAAAAAGTTTATAGTTTGATGCCTATGGGGTTTCATTACGTATGGGCCGGGCTTGTAGATGGAGGTGCTTTTCTTGTATTTTGGTGTTTGTTTTGTGCAGTTTGCCCTATTAGGTTTTGTAGTTTCACACTTCTAATTGTTTTTCCAGATCATGCTTATCTTTTATTTTGATTATTATATGTTAAATTACATCTTAATGTAACATTTGCAGGCAACATTACAATGTCAACATGACAGCAGTTCAAGTTGGTCATACTTTTTTAAATCTCCCAAAGGATGTATTTCGTGGAGGAGATAGGAAAGGGACAATCATAGACAGTGGTACTACTTTGGCTTACCTTCCAGAGGTGATTTATGAGCCACTAGTAAGTAAGGTATGTAATACATCCAAAAACGAAGTTGTTTAATGAGATTATCTCTGTGAATTGCTACTTACAAGTTACATTTATCAATATTATTTTTAGATAATCTCTCAGCAGCCTGGTTTAAAAGTCCATACTGTTCAGGATGAGTATACATGCTTTAGGTATTCTGGGAGGTACGTGCAAAGTGTATTATTATATATGGTTTAGTTTATATTGAAATTGTCAAAACTAGGAACATTGTTTTCATGTCAAACTGGCCTCTTAGGTATAAATGTAGGGTTTAGTTTCTAAAATTCTTATTCATCGTGTTCCTCTATCAGTCAGTTTCTTGCCACTCCTAATTTAATTACTACTCGGCTGGTAGTGGCAAACTAATGGGGTGATGTGAACATAGTGGTGCAGGATCTAATTTGTCCTTTTAATTGGTTTTAAGGTGTGGGGCAATAAAGGTTCCATGTACATATGTTCGATCACATGCTGGTGGCCAAGAAATGGATATATAACTAGGGCTTATGGTTAAGATTGATTCGAGGATGACATGAACTTGTAAATGGTCGTGTTCGTTTTTGTAAAAATAAAAATGAGAATGTTTACAAAATAATCTTACGCCATAGGTCTAATTGAAGAGACATTAGATGTAAAAAGAAACTGTTTGGATTCTAAATGTAGCAGTGCAATGATTTAATAACACTATGTTTGGTGCTTTCTACTTGGTTAGTGATAAAACTATAATGTACTGTTTTGGGATATTCCATAAATACACTCTTAATCTTTATCATCGGTGAATTGTTTATATTATATGACTCTTCTTTTAATCTTCTGCAGCCTTGGTGATGGATTTCCAAATGTCACTTTTCATTTTGAGAATTCGCTTCTCTTAAAAGTTCAGCCTCAAGAGTATTTATTCCGTTTTGTAAGTATGTTGAAGTGCAAAAGTTCATAATAGTTCTCAGCTAATAAGTCATTTTAGTAGGCTATCAGTTATTTATCATCCTACAAGTCACCTACCTTTTTGTGGAGTTTACATGGATTGTTGTTATGTACACACATATTTTCTGGTTGTCACTAAATAGGGAGTTAGTTAACTCTTTAACCTAGTTCTTCACGTGCAATTTGTTTTTTCAGGTGTATCTGTGTGTCTAATTGTTGGATACATAATGCAGGATGGTCCCCACCTCACTATTGACTTCTGCAACCCTAAGAAAGCCAACACTATGCCACTCTTTGTTTCACCATCCACTTACTAGGATTTTCTTAAGATCATAAATTATCTTCTACACTACCTTAGACACGTTAATCTTTCAATGGTTTTCACCTTCTTTGATATGCATTATTTCCTTTTCTTGTACAGTTGCACTGTATTTGTTGCATTTCATATATATATATATATATCAATCAATCAGCTTATTTACTAATTTGATATCCACAGGAGGATTATTGGTGCATTGGTTGGCAAAATAGCGGGATGCAGTCTAGGGATGGAAAGAATGTGACCCTTTTGGGAGGTATATGCAACTACTTTACATGCCAATTTTAGAAAGAAAATAACAGTGAAAACACTGATTTTGATGAGTACTCTATTCAGACAAGTTTTTATGCAGTGCTGTTTGGTTGGCATGTATCATTTTGGACTTGCAGTAGTTCATGATATTTTGCCAGTTAATAGAAAGTGTCTAAAATTTTTACCATCAACAGAAACTTTGAAGTTAATAGAAGTTGGCGGACCTGAACGATGACTATTTTGTGTCAGCAAAAGTTGTAGTTTCATGATATTCTTTTGAGCTTCTGTTATTTTTGCAGATTTGGTACTGTCAAACAAGCTAGTCATGTATGACCTTGAAAATCAGGCCATTGGATGGACTGAATATAACTGTGAGTGTAATGTCATTCTTATTCCTCGAATGCTGGTTTCACGTCATGTATTTTGTCATAGTTGTCTAAATTTTAACCGTCCTTGTCTTATTTATGGTGCATTTCACTAACTTCTGACATTGTTATCATATAAGTAATTTCTGCTCTGGTTTATGGTGCATTTCACTAAAAGTGACCTTGTCTTTGTGGTTATTATTCTTGATTTCGTACTGAATTATGAAATATTGTTCTTTCTAGTAGAGAGGTTAGATGCTGACAAACTTATCCCTCTTATGATAAGAAGAAGTGATTCAAGTTATTGGTTCGGCATCTCATTTATGTGTTCTTTCATTATCGTTATTGAGAACTTCTTTGCTCTGGAAAACATATAGATTGAATGTAGAAAGTTGCTGAGCTCTAAAGATATCATATGTTGCTAGGTTTAAAATAAGTCAAGGTTTATTTTAGTTGGCCAACCTTTCAATTTTGCTTAAAAATTAGGAGATTTGCCAGAATAGACCAAGGTTATTTTTTCTTGATTTCTTTGTTGATTGTCCCATCTTGAATTTTTGTGAAACCAACATTCAAATAGCTTCGATGTAATGATTAAGTTCGTCTAAAGTGGTCATGGCAAAGCTTATGGAGAACTTGAGTTGATTTTATAGTTGAAGTTTGTCTAGAAATGCATGAAGTTGATGTCGAGTGTTTTGAATTTCCGGTCTTATTATTGTCGTCTTATGAGGTTGTGATGCTTTCAAATAAGTAATTTGTTGACCTCTCGCTTCCTTTTTGTTGACTTCTACTTCTAAAATTTCAGGCTCTTCAACCATTAAAGTGAGGGATGAACAAACTGGAACAGTACACTTAATAGGTTCCCACTATCTTCCTTCTGCATGCAGTCTGAATACCGAAAGGGTTATAACTTTGTTACAGGTTATTATGCTGCTTCATATGTTACTATATTGAACTGCAACAACTAATGCAACAAATCAGTGGTAAAGAATTAAGATAACGAACAGTTAACCAGAAAGAAAATTAATATAGTAACTGTTACATTTGTATTAATGCTAAAGTTAGACAAGAGAATGTACTTTGATTGATCTAATTGTTACTAACCTTTCATTTGGGTTAGTTTTTTTTATTCCTCAAGTGGAATTGATTTGTAAAAAGATGTGCCTACAGTGTTTAATCTAATCTATAGCGCAGCATGCCTTTTTTGTTCTATGCTATTTTAATTCTCAAAAAAGTGGCAGTTTATATAAAGGTTATGTGAAGCTAAAAACTAGAGGTGCTTTGAAGAGTTAAAAACTAGGTTGATACTGCAATGAAGTTGATATTTAGGGAGATACTGCTAAATGATGGTTAACTTAATATCTTATCATTTAATTAATAAAATGTTGTATTATTTGCGTGCCATCTACTTGAAATGCTAATGTCCCTTGTACTTTTCAAAAAGTTATTCAAATATGAATGTTATTATATATATTTGAACTATGAATGCAAATAACCTCATTGAAATCCTAAAGGGATCCAAGTTAGAAAACCTTGGTGCAGCGTAGTAGGGTCTCAAAATGCAGGGGTATCTATCTTAAGAGTCCCTGTTGCAAGGTAGTGTTCATTAACATTTGACATAAGATATCTTTGTAATAGCTTGATGCCTAACCATACATTTCATCAGCAAATGTATTCTAGTTGAAAGCATTGTGTAACAATGTTATTTTAGAGCTTTATCAATCAATTGCTAATGAGTAATGGAAATGCCTAGTTTCAAGTAGGATACCTCCTGGATATAGAAACTATTGAACTTGAAGGGCCTCCTTAACACTATTTTTGGTGGGTTTTTTTTTGTCTTTCCTGTTTGCAAAAGAAGATTATTTGGTGGATTTACACCTGGTTCGTCTGTTTAAATCTTCAATATAGTAACCCTTTACCCATATGACCTCCATGTGCCCACTACTCAAGTTGTTATAACTAATTTAGGGAAGGGTATTGTTGGGATTAAGTAACTGAAATTGAAAGGAGACACTTATTTTGACACATTCTTTTTAGGCAAGTAGGACATTTATCTTGGGATGCACCAGTTGTGTTTCATTATATGTGCACACAATAAGAGTTAGTCAGTTAAGTGGACCCATACATGTTATCAGTGTCTTTTGCATGTGTTCTATTTTACATTGATACTTCTTGTTTCAAATATTAGACTTGGAGAACAGAAACATTTATCTAGAGACATAAGAGAATCCTTATTTTTCCTATCTAGCTTTTGAAAGTTATTTACATTTTGGAGCAATCCTTTCCTTTCTATTGGAAAATCCAATGTCTACCCTAGTCTATTTGCCATGTACCTCAAACCTACAGGAACTGTAATTCATTGTCCAAGAACTTCGAAATTGTTTGCAACTTCATATACAACTGTATTAGTATGAAATTGTCCCGATTTTACCACTCCTTTGCTTTGATCTTATACTGGAGTAGTATTTTTATTTTTTTGTTGTATTTGAAAGGGTTTGAGTTGAAGTGGTCAACTGTTAGCATTAGGTGGAGAATATTACACTTTCTCTTAACACTTCATAGATTTTTTCTGTTACAGAGGTAGAATAAGAATGATGAAAGAGTAGGGACCAATATAACCCTAATAATCTGATAAGGGAACAGAACAGCTGGTGGGGTCGGGTATTGGTTTCACTCACACTGGAAGTACCATTTTCCAGGTTGCAAGAGAAACTTCTGGTGTGAATAACTGAAGGAAAAGTTTTGGAGGGGAGCGAGGGGCACCCCGCCATTGATGACACAGTCATCATAGGCTAGCACCTTAAGTAACCTAGGATTCACCAGGGCTTGAGGGAAGCTTCCACATTTGAGATGAATATTGATGATTGGGCACATGGGGCAGCTATTGTGCACTTGCACCATGAATTTGGGAGGCTTCCCTGACCCCACTTTACTCTGCCTCACAGTCGGAGCACTGTTTTCACACTTTGCCCCATAGCCTGCATTTGTAAATCAATAACTCGGTTAGCTAGTTTGAACACTATAACGTTTGTTGACTCTTGCTTTTCTTAGCAGGTTATAGTTTCTTGGATGGATGTTTGAGTCGGGGCCATGAAAGGTAATTTCAAACCAAGTTTGTGAACCTGCATGTAGTTAGTGAGCATGTGTACTGTGAAAAACATGTCTTCCTAGGAATGTATTTGATACATGCATGCATGGATGATACTTTTCTGTAGCCAAATAAGTTGTTTTTCTTTTTCTTTCTGTGAAGCATGTGTTTTTGTAGTGTGTGTGTGTGTGTGAGAGAGAGAGAGAGAGACCATGTTGAAGAGAGGCCAGGATGAGAGAGGTGGAGAGGATGAGGTGGAGAGGAGTTACTGGGGACATTTTTTTTTCACTTGGGTATGTTGCAGGGAAAGGAGGATTGAGATTTTTCCTAGTGCTTGCATGAGACTGATTATATATATAGGCAGATGAGATGCACAACATGAACTCGTGTGGTTGTGAAGAGAAGTAGTATAGAGGACAAGTTAGGAGTCACATGAAAAGAGGAGACGAGGGGACCGTACCCTACGAAACGGCCTTGGTCACATGGGCCAAGTCAGTGCACCATGAACAACAACCTTCTCTTTTTGAACAATGCCTGACTTTGCATGTGACTTTGGTGAAACCCAAGTGGACCTCCAGACAAGTCATGTGTGTCAAACCACAAGTCTCTGCATCCTTCCTTGGAGCGAACATGGAATGCGACTCCACACAAAGCACTAGTTTACTAGTATTATTTTAGCTTGTTTGTTTCTTCTTGTTTGAGAGTCGTTCTCTTTTGGGTCTCGTTTGAATTGGTTGTTCCATGTCACGGGATTAGAGGTTTTGCGTGTTTGGTGGGTTTCGAATCAGACTGTTGCATGCTTGTGGAAGGAATCGAATCCTATCCATTCATTTCTCAAGCTTCGACAACCAAATGTCCTAAGAAAAATCTCCAAAGGTTACAACTTTCAGGACTCTAGAAATCCTATTGTAGTATCTCACTTCGACTTGGGGTTTACAAACTTTGCTGCTTTCATGTGTTCATTATTTTCCACTAATGCCCATCTTTTCTATATAACCCAATCAGATAATTGATGTATGAAATGAATTAGATTAGATGCACTTTAAGTGTCCAAAAAAGGAGGGCTTATTGAGGTGCCACACAAAACTCAAATTTCAAGTTAGAAGGCCAAGGTTTGGATTCTGTGTCCCATCTTAACACGAAAAAGTGTCCGCATAATTGCTGTCTACTAATTCATTCAAAAAATATGAACACTAAAATAAACCTAACCCATATAAATGACAACAAAACGATAAAGGGCCATGTAAATGCTTTCAAGACTTGGATTACAAAAATAATAATAATAATCAGATCAACAAAAGCTATGGACAGAGGCAATCCACCAACACAAAAAATAAGGTTGGGTCCACTCTACCATCTCAAGTAACAACTGACTCTACTCCCTCCCTTTTCTCTCATCCAACCATTCTCACTAAACCAGACCCATAAACAAAGAGAAAAAAAATATATCTACATGGACATCGATTATGTATAACAAAAAATGGGAAAAAAAATCACGGAATTTAGCCCTTTTATTGTTTAGAGCAATCCTTCACAACACAAACCTGTGCAATGGATGACTCAAAAGTTGACTCAATATGCTCACCACCGTTTGATTTCCAGCATATATAGGTGGATCTATTCAACAGGTCCTGAAACATCCTTGCCGCTGCTAATATCAGCTTCATCTATCGGTGACTCTATCTGCTCCTCAGTCACGGTAAAAGTAGAGTAATTGCTAGGACCCGAATCCAGGAAGAGGCAAACCACAGCACAATCATCAACCTTGGACGTAGGGTATCTGTACTTCCAGGCTTCAACAGCCATCTCCACCAGGCTTCGAGCTGCTATGGCCTGTGGCACCGATGCCACTATATCTATTACTTCTTTGTTTGATAGAACATCCCAGACCTGTCAATGCAAGGAGAAATCGGCCTTGTGAAACTAATGTCCCTTAAACGCAGTCTTTCTAGAAACATTTATTTGTCTACAAAATTAATGATCTAGGTGGGTTTTTTGTGAAGGCAAACTCTCTGAAATCTCCATCACATGGTAATGACCACAATAAAAAATTCTTATCTCAAAATCAATAAGATATTAAGAAACTGCAATAGTAATCTCCAGGACTCTTCATCTCCATCAACATGACAGAAACCTAGAATCTCAGAGTGGGAAAAGTGGTTCCGTCATACCCCAGCCAAAAACACCATACAATGTATTCCTAGAAAAATTGAGAATGTAAAACACAAAAGAGCTCGGACACACACATGCACATTTTCTTCAAATCAGCATTAACGTTTTAAGGTTTTATTTTTTCCCAAAACTTGCAGGGACTAACATACTTAAATGCAACATTGAGCCAGCCTGTCAGTAAAAAAATGCACATTTTCTTCAAGTGAGCATGCATTTTGGTAATTGTCTTCCTAAAAACAAAGAACAAAAACATGTAGGCTCAAAACTGATGTAGGTCCCAAGAGTTTAAAAATGATAGATGATTTTCAGCCATGAAAATAGCATAAATTGAACATATTTTGTTAATCACCTACCCCATCTGTAGCCAATACGATAAATTCATCCTTCTCAG
>JAYMSW010004633.1:0-10788 GCA_036897725.1 Erodium texanum | reverse complement strand
AATATATACGTTATATGCCTGGGATAACTATGCATGCAACTTGTTGAATTTTCAGGTATTTAGGCAGATCCAAAAGCAAGACTGGTATAAACCCGATGTCTATTTATACAAGGACTTAATTGTTATATTATCAAGGCGTAAAAAGATGGATGATGCAATGCTGCTGTGGGAGAACATGAAAGAGGATACAATCTTAACATCATATATCAAACACTGTATCGTTACAATAACATTATGGTTACAACATATGACAGAACTAGCTTACACAAAAAATATATTTTAACCTCCCAGACAGACCCAATAGAGAACGAACCTAATTGAATAAATGATGAGTAATTCACCTAATGCTCTCTTCCAACTTCTCGAATTTCTGTGCAATTGTGTGCTGGTTCCTACCTCTGTACACTTGAATTAAGGACTGTATTGCCTTGGATATCATCACCTTCTTTTGGTTCCTCACCGGGCCGTCTTTGTCCTCGGCCTCTCCCAATGATGAGCAGAGCGTCCTCAACCATTCCTCAAGAAAAGGAGATTTCTACATGGAAAATAATGGACACAAATTTTTTAGACAACTCTGGAAGATTAGTTAGGGTGAGATGATGCATAGTGTAAATACTACGCACATAGTAGAAAATGGTGTCGATCGAATCATTATTTCCCTTCATACACAGAGCAGGGAAAAATCATGTGTGAAATCAACAGACACGACTTTGACGATACAGAATAATCCACTACTATGATCTGCTCTGTAGTTATTACATTTTCATCAACATCCTATCCTAGTTATTACTCATTACAATCATAAGCAGCATGAAATGTGGATCTAAAACATGATAAATGACCCGGCTCCATTACACAAGTACAGAACTAATCAAGCAAATGTCAGCGTAATAAAAATAGGTTTAGGCCAACGGGTAATCATTAGCACCAATGATATTATGAAATGCTTACTTTAACAAGAAAATCTTTCAGAGATTCTTGATCTGAGCTTGAAGCGAGGCTAATGACATGTAATATGGTTGACGTTAACTGTTACAGGAAAAAGATTTCAAATTAGTAACAGGAAACCTTTGGTAAATCTGGCAATACATTCTAGTATATAACATGCATATAATGCAACATGGAACTAATAACGAAAACTGGGCTATAAAAGTTTCATGTTAATGTTTGTTATTAGTAATTTAGTAATTTCTGCATTATCCATTATAAATTTGATCTGAAACACTGATTTTTGTAACTGGGATAAAAGGTATGCACAACTTAATTACCATCAACTTCAAGCATAAACAGTGATTTTGGCTATAGACACACATTGTCTCATACATCACATAAAACAAAATAAATAATCATGTTACCTTCGTAGCAAATACACATGATTCATGAACTGATGCATAACACAATACCAGAAATCCATTACTTTCAACAGTAGCTTCATATATTAAATATATTTCGCTGCTGAGATGCAAATGATTCGGAAACCTTACCTGCTTTTCAAGTGCAAGCCTATATTTGAAACTAGATGGTGCTGGAATTTGGTCTGAACTGAAACTCTCAAGTATATGGTCTAGACCTTGGACAACATCTGTGAAAGATGTTCCATAGTCTGCATAATCAGAAGTGCAGTTATCAGTGCACTGATAGTCGAGTCTCAACTTTGGTTAATATTAGCTGACACAGACCAAATCTTCTACTCACCATGTATAGATGAAGGGACAGCTAAAGCAGCAGCAGCTTGTATCCGAATCTTAAAGTTAGAAGAATCACGTAACAGCAGTATAAGAATACTAAAAACAGATGGAGCCCTGCCAGCCAAGATTTCATATCAAACAATTATGTCAGTGCTACATAACATGTGGATGCCTTCCACAGCATATAAAATGCAAAAATGACCTGCTTATTGAACCAGATTGAAAGCAGGAAAATAACATAATGTGCAAACAAAAAGAACCCTTTTTTTTTTTTTTTTTTACAGAGAATTGAATATATGAAAACAGTTTATTATCACAATTATAGTTAATTATGCATGTATTGGTAACAACATGCCTTCATGAGTTAGTTATAACAACTTAATAATCGTACATGTGGCCATATGGGGGCAAAGGGCAGAAAGTCGAACACTAAAATTTGAATTCTCAAATTTTCTCACATTTTCTTTCCGAGAATATGCCAATATTAATATATAGTAAAAAAAGGACATTGGTCATACATCATTTAAATTATCGAAGTGTATTAAATAAGGAATCACATACCAATCCATATCTTGCAGTCTTAGAGTCTCATTTAGAAATAGGTTGCTCAACGCATGACAAACATTCCATTGAACCTGTTTCAATTACATTCATGCTTATTTGTAAACACAATAGAACTGGTACCAATAACGGATTCAATGAAAACAAGAATAGATGCCCTTCAGATTTAACTATTTAAAACGTATCTTATATAATTAACATATAGCTGATATGATACCTTAACATTTCCAGTTGTAACACAAGAAAGAAATGCATGCACCATTCTCTCCAGCCATCGTGAATCTCTCAAAGAAATGGGACAATACTGATCCATCGCAGATGTACAGCTACCCTGCATATTACTGCTTGATGGCAACAACTTGGTATTATTCGTCACTGAAGATAAGCTCATTTCATGTACTGACTTGCCCTGAGCAGCACGTAAGCCAGCATAATTGACAAGCCTTGAAAGATTACCAAGAGCCCTCACAGCATTGGACTTCACCTATTATGAAGACAAATACAAATTATGTAAGACTTAACAAGGAAAGCCCAAAGCCATGGAACAAAGCTTTAGAAATTACCAACATAATGGCAAGAGAATGACATTGAGCCAATGGTATATTGTTTGTGTAAAAAAAATGATTTACCTTGTCTCCATCTTTTGTCAGACGCAATGCACACTCAGTTAACAATGTGACAGATTGAGAATTTGAATCTGCAAGACATAAAATATTAAGCAAAACAATGGTACTACAAAAATGTCACCCCACCCCCACCCACAACATAGACACAACCCTAAACTCACTTGTAAGTTGTTTTGAAGAGAAGTTGCCAACACAGTGGCGAAGAGAATCACATATGTTTGCTAGAGCCCACGATGCCGTTATCCGCAACTGAAATAAGATACAATAGAAATTTTATATTGCAAGAATGAAACAAAACCGCTAAAATATAAAATTCTAAACAATACAAGATTACCGAAGCCACGGGGTCACGAGTATTGACCTCAACAGCATGGACAAACTTGTCAAGAATCTCTGCACTACATGTTAAAATAGTTAGTAAATTTGCTATCCAGCATCTTTTACTACAGCAAGTCAACAAAAGATGACAGCAATCATAAATGGAATTTTCAGCACAATTTCAGAATTACCACTCATAAATTTGCTGAAAACATGAGATAACACCAATGGCTCTACAAGCAGCTGACCTTACTGAAGGGACATCATC
This sequence comes from Erodium texanum, assembly GCA_036897725.1. Lineage (NCBI taxonomy): Eukaryota > Viridiplantae > Streptophyta > Magnoliopsida > Geraniales > Geraniaceae > Erodium > Erodium texanum. The sequence goes on along the minus strand of JAYMSW010004633.1, from coordinate 7,327 downwards.
ATTCACAGCAGCATCAATCTTCAAAAATTTGTTCAGACTAAGCAAATAAATCGAACAGAATAAAAAGACTTCCATTTACCAAGAAACAGAGTGAATGTAGAAATATAACATTAGAAATTTACCACAGAAGAAATGATAAAGTCCCGTTTCTCCTTTGCAAGCGAGTTGAATGTAGAGGAAGTTATACCCGCAAAACAGGTAAGTGATGCAGTCCTCACCTTCCAGAGAAAAGACCGTTCAGAGCATGTTAGAATAAACAAGCAGAACTCAACATCTGGATAAGAGGCCAATAAACACAAGTGGAATGATGCCATCATAATATTACAATAATACCTCATTCCATATGGTCTAACTAAATAGTATTCAGTCCACAGAACATCGGTATTTAATAGATTGTGAATAAATGTGTGCTACAATCAGTAGCACCTCACTACATCTGACCACCCAGTATAACTTAATCTCAAACAAAATGAGCTATACTGATGGATATGATGACTAATATTCTTTAACATCTAGTCTACCACCTTTATGCTATGCTGAAGGGGATGGTGACTGATAACCTCACATTTAGTGTACCATACTCTGCTACCACACAGACAGGATGTAGAGACCCTAAGTTTTGAGGAACATTATTTGTCTAGACACCTTAAACTACTAATAGATGCCAACAAAGCCATTGATGCATAGAATAAGGAAAACATTTAAGCATCCAATGAGAACATGTAGAACTAAACTGTCAAATGACCCAAATTAGAAGCAGCATGACATCTCTGAATGCAGCCTCAAGGTCATAATAGACGTCACGTATTTAAAGACAATATTATAACTAACCATTGCAGAAGTATGCCTTAAAACAAGAGGTATATGCTTTTCAATTGCCTCAGACCATGGTTCACTCCCTGACTGATATGATTTTGGTCCGTCATTAGTTTCCTCAGCAAACTCAGTTTCATGTGATGGAGCTGATGAAACTTTCTTCATCCGTCTGCAATCAGAAGTAAATGGAGCATCTAGAAACTTATCATCGAAGAGATCCTCAGTTCCCTTAAAGCCAGATAATGCACGTAGGCATTCATCCAAAGCCTGAAAACATTGGCGTCAAAATAATATTAATCATTAATATAAATCTAGTTACACTATGCAATACCGAAAACAAGAAAAGTTAGTGTTGACAATTACCTTGACAGCACCCATGATGACCTTCTCTCCACTAACCCCTAAGGTATTTCCAGCATGTCCCCTCCACAGTGTTGCAGAAACATTAGCTGAACATGTCCTCAAAATTTCATGCACAATAGTAGAAATTCGTTCCCAACATGCAGACATTATGTTTGGGTAATTGTGACACACAGCTCTAATGGCCTGCAACAAAATATATATGCAATGTTATCTTAGAGAATAATAGTTGACAGGTAAAAACACAAAGATCTTTCTGAAATACAAATCTGTTCTTTTACCATGGCAACAGAATTTGTAGTTGGGAAAAAAATATATTGCTTAGGGTGATTGTTATTGACCATGTGTCCACTTCAGATTAAAGCATAAAACAATATAGTTCTTAACCTCATTTAGAGATTTCAGATGGCCTTGCAATATTGGATTATACAATAGTATCCTGTTCTCTGAGGTTAAACATAATCATGTGCTTCTCTTGGTCTTTGCATTACATCAACCTGCTTTTTGTTTTCTCACTTGGAACTCATTAGCAGAAAATCTTAGATCTACCAAAGCCAACAAAATTGAACCCACGGCCTGAATACTTGCCTAGAAAAGTAAAAGGCCACTAAAAAATCTTAGTACAAGAAACCAACTGACAATAAATTCAAGTTCTGCTATAATAATACCTGGAGAGCCTCAAAGCAAATGGTTGGGTTCGATATTCTTTCTGAATATTGAAATAATGTGGTTAGAACACCTGTTTTCTTCTCAGCGTCAACGAAACCTAGAAAAAAGGGATAAATTATGAATGAAGGTTGAAGAGAAAATTGACAACTAATTATTCATTTACAGCATCTACGTATCCACCTCATACCTCGTTAATTAGTAAAGCTATATAATATAAGATGGCTAGAATGAAGACTACCACCTTGTGTGCACATGGTATCAATTCTTTCTTCACATTACTCAATTCCTAATTTACTACCAGATACATTATTCTGATCCTTCTACTGATAAAAAAATGATATCTCCATCCCAAAGAGAGGACATTTGCTAAGATAATGGTTTAAACTTGTTGAAGGCAAATGGGTTTAAGGCTTCTAAAGAAGCAACATCTATGTCTGATTTAGTGTGTGACACTGTGTGTAGATATTTATGTTTGAGCATTGACAAATAAATACCTTCCTTTGCCTCATCTAAGAAACATAAAAATCTCAAAAGAGAAAGGAAGATCAAAGAAACACTATCCCATATTTTGTTTTGGTAGGTAAATTGTCCTAAAAAATACTCAAGGAAACTTATTTAAATAGAGCAAACCTGCTGATATTTCTTTGGATAACATTTCTTTGACCTGAGGTGAGGATGGTGATATGGATAGAGCTGTTGTCAAGCAGCTAATAGTAGCAGCCTACCAAACAAAGTGGAAATGTGATGAAGAGATCTCAATAAATGTCACTTTAAAATGGGAAGATCATATACATCTCCAAGTATTTTATTTTAGTGAAACTAACCAGCAGAGCAGCCTGATCAATTTTGTCTGGAAACCCCTCATTAATCCTGGCCTGTAGAGACGAAATAACTGTTGGCAATAACTCCTCGGGCATTCTTGAATATCTATAAAAGACACCCGACAAAAACATAAGATTAGTCAAAGGTTGTGTCAAAAAAGTGAAATCAGCCATACCAACATATTAGTAAGACAACAATATCCTATGAAGTCCTCAAATAAATAATTAAATCCAGAGAGTTATTACCAGTAACCTACAGCTACCACGACCATGGCATTCTAAATCATTTAAAGCACAATTTGATAAGTAAAACTCCTGAAAGACTTCTCTTTCCCTTCACTTGCATTCCTCTTTTTTTAATCCAGTGAGTTGTCATTTGGATTTCTCCTTTATCTTCTTAATAGCAGATTTTTTTGCTAAGGTTAGCCGAAACATATCACAGGTCATTATATCACTGTATTAATGATATTGTCTACTGGTGACTACAGATCTAGCTTGTGAAATATGGATGTGGAAATAATTGGACCTTACTTACAGATACACCTATTCTTCTGAGGTTTTATAAGAAAAAAAATCCAATCTTTTAAGTAGCTGCAACAGCCAAAATATAGAGCACACTCATAATATCTAAATTGTCTATCTAAATTTTGCACATTTCTGACAATAACAGATTTCAGCAACTCTTTTTAGAATGACAACAAAAGTGTGATTGATGGGAATAACAAAGGAAAAGTAAAAGCAAACAGTTTATCAGATAATAAAAGTACAACAAGGTACCAATGAATGAGCGAATATTAGTGAACATGAAGTAATATGGGAAGAGTTCATACGGTGTGGAGGGTATCAAAAGGATGAGAATCTTGAATAATGCAGGCAACAATTTACTATGAGTTTCACGCTGGATTAAGTATAAAACACCTGCACCAGATATGGAAAGATAATGTAACTAATACTCATGGATGTAAAAGTAAAGATTAACAAAAAACATTACCATAAAACACCAAAAGGGAGCCACATTTTGTCCCATCAGACTATGAACTACACATTGCCATTCAAATACCTGAATGAAGTTGCATTAGTATCTGTCCAAGAGAACTTGAAAGGGCTGTAAAAGATCCTCGTTTAGTTGATTCCTTGTATTCTGCTACCTGTAGAAAAACAGATGAGGGCCCGTCCAACATGACTGCCAGAGTAGAAGCAGATGCAACCCGTGCCTGGAAGCCACAACATTTATGCAAGTCACAATGTCAGATCACTAAGTGAATAGTACAAAATTGGCATTAATAGATGTTTGAAAACTGCAATACCTGAGAACCAAAGTGTCATAAACATGTAACAGAGAAGACAAGATTTACTATGGGGCAAAGATGTCAAATGGATGAACCAAGAAATCTGTGACACGGCTTTTGCTTTTACTATTAAAAAAATCAAGCTAATACCTTTAAGTAAGGATCAAACAGTAAGCATGTCATTAGGGTTGCTTCGAACTTCCTGCTAATAAGCAAATATAAAGGAATACATTGAAAATAAGATACACTGAACAAAAAGACAAGAAACAGTAGAATTACAATGAACTAATTATTCTAAACTAAAAGTAGGAACTAGATCTGTTAACCTTGGTTGTAGTACATCATTGGTTGGCAAAAGCAGAGTCCATTGGCTTGTGAAAGATTTAGGATCGGCTTGACAAAGATCCTGCAGGACAAGTAAGATGCCAACATTATACGTGCTTAACGTCAACACCCCAGTAAAAAAATAATAGACAAGAGACCATAGAGTTTTGAAGAAAGAGTTAAAATCCAGTTTGGTTCAAATGTGCATTTCAGTTATGTAAAGATAAGAACAAAACTAGCATACAGTACACACAATAGCGTTACCAACAAGGTTGCAAATAAAATATAAGCTAAGTAAATAAACTAGACATGCATTTGGAATCTACTAAAAATGACACACCAGTCATACCAGCACCAGCAACAACTTAATAGGTATCCAAACAAGACGAAGAGAAAAATTCTTTCCAAGCAAACAATCCAACTTATGTACCAAAAAATGAAGCACTCTCACCTAGAGTTTGGATGCCATCATACTACTGAGCTATATTTTTTTTTTTTCTAAAAATTCTTATATCAAAAGTAAGACATATTACTCAACCATTAATCTAACCATAACTGACAAAGAATGTAAATAAGAAAGAAATAGAGACAGATATCTTTAGGTCCAGGTGGCACCCTTCCATGAGGAGAAAAGTTGCATCTTTCATCACACGTTCATAGGATAGTCAGCACATATATAAACAAGAAAAAGAATGTTTAGAACTTACCTGTATGCAAATAATGGCAGCTACTCTAACCTTAGAATTCTGGACACTGGCAGCATCTTTCAGTGACCCATCACTGTCACTATAATCTGAATCTGATGATGCAAAGTCAAGTGTTGAAGTTACATGAGGTGAGCCACTTTGAGAATCCCAAGCTTCAGCCAGCTTTAATTTTGAACTCTCCTTTTTGCGCAAGTGTGGAGGTCTATAAGGACCACGATCTCCTTTAGAAGTTTCTCCCATACTGGATTTTGTACTCGTGGAAACTTCCTTCTCCTTCAGATCAGCAAGGAATGCAGCTTGAGGTCGACTAGTGAGACCATATATAAAGAACATCCGCAATGCAGCTACAAAACCAGGCACCTGCAACATTGTCATGCTACAGCATATGTAAGAAAGTAAAGAGAATGAGTCCGTGCCATTAATTGGTTCAAGCTTAAACCATGAGGGCATTAACTTACGTGGTCGGAAAGCGAAGACTTCGTATCAACAAGAACCAAATGCAGGCAATGAAGAAGAGACGAATAAAACCTGAACGACAAAACTTCATGATGAATATTCTGTGCAAACAATAGAGCAATCTTGTGAATTATGATTTTTTCTGTCATTTTAAAATTATTACTTTTTTAAGCCACATTGGTTAAGGAAGGATATGGAGGCATACCTGGACATGAGGACGTCTTCCACAAGCAGGGTCTTAGCAGCCAAGGCATCTATCACTTTCCTTAACACCTAATTTACAGCACAACAAAAATCAAGTAACTGATTTACACATCACATTAAAAAAATGAGTGGGAGAAGGAGTGTGCCAACCTCAATTGTTGATTTCCAAATATCCACTGGGAGAGAAGACCCGATTCTTGATAATACTTCACCAAGCACATTAAAAGTGACAGTCTGAACTTCCCATAAACTACAGTATCTGTGTATCCTCTTTCCACTTTCAGCACCATACCTTTGGTTAGCACTTGCCTCAATTGAACGACCCAACTCTGCGTGAAAGCATGTAACAAGGTGGAGCAGGAACTTCACTAACTCTATATTTTCAGCTAGGAAACATTTTCTCTCATATCGATCAATTAGATATCTGGAAGAAAAATGTTAAATATATGAGTACCATAACCCATTTCTCGGGTGTCGAAAACTTGGGAACACAGTTTGTATATGAGAACTTGGAATTAACTACAATCATGAATTGGTATAAGGAAAAATGGTGGTTACTCCCTAGCAAACAAGGGGCCAAGACAAATGAACTAACCTTATAGTTTCCAGAGAGTCCATTAAAGGCTTAATTCTAGCAGCATTTCCAGTGATTGCGCCCTTACTACCAGCTTTGCCAAGAAGACAATTTACAATCTTCCTAAACGAGTCCAGAATGAGGGTCCAAGAGGAGGCATGCATTTCCAAAGTAGAGCGTCGGGAGATGCTTTGTATCTGATGTACATTACATCAATTATCATGTAGATCATCATAATGTGAAAGACCCAGAACTCGAATAAATAAGGAGAAACAGTACCAGGTTGCATGTTTTTGTGATGATAGGAATGCTATCTTCTGCACCTTTACAAGTATTTGCAACCAACTCCAAAAGAAACAACAAATCGGATGTAACCTAAATGCACATAAAAAATCAACATTGGAGCCAGAAAATGGAGTATGTTTAGCAGCAAAATCAGTACAGCCTCAGCAGAATTAATTAGCTAAATGCACAAAACAAATTAATATCAGAGCCAAAAAAATGGAATATGTTAGCAGCAAAATAGTACAGCCTCAACAGAATTAGCTAAATGCACATAACAAATAAACATCAGAGCCAATAACTGGAGTATTTTCAGCAAAATCAGTAGAGCCAAAGCTGGAATAGCTAAGGATCAGTTCATTTTTTGTCTATTCAAGCACAATCATAAATCTAGAAATGCCATAGTAGTGCAGAGAGAAATACCTCGTGAGGAGGGAGGTCGGGGGCGGCGGCGATCAGAGAGGGAAGAGCGGAGAAGATGAGGTTCTGGAGGAGATCGGAGATTGAGGTGCGAGGAAGACTTGTTAAGGTTTCGTCTCGTAGGGTCAAAAACGCCGTCCTCCAAACCCTAACAGAGGAAGACGATGACGGTACTGTAGCCATACAGATAAGCAGGAGTCTAGCTCGTGAAACAATGAAGCAAGCTTAAATCGGAACAACGAATCACGGCGGGCTGGTTCTTCTCTTCTCCGCCTGTATCGCCATGACCGTCACCGGAATATTCTGAAAATTCGAACAGTTTGAGGCTTTGAACGGGTTTGATCGGAAGACACCTGACTTTGCTGTCTGCAGTGCAGGCGGAGCTCAAACGACACACACCTCTGT